>WTXG01000006.1:600000-808622 GCA_022496185.1 Multifurca ochricompacta | reverse complement strand
GACACTGGCGACCATACCTAGCAGGAACCCCTCACAAGACCATTATTCACACTGATCATTCCAATCTACTTTACTGGAAAGAACCTCACAAAATCAGTTGACGGGTTGCCTGCGAAGTCCTAGAGCTGGAAGAATACAACTTCGTATTGAAACATATTGCAGGAAGTCGCAATGCACGTGCAGATGCCCTATCATGACGACCTGATCTGAACAATGGAGGGGAGGATAACAATGACATCACCGTACTCCCCGAAGAGACCTTTGTAAAGACAGCCATTGTCAGTCTTCACGACATGGACTTGTGGGCCCAGGTATCACAGAATATGGACCAGCAGTTATGCGAATCATGGGCTGATGCACACAATCTGAAGAGAATTGACAGCCTTTGGTGGAAGGATGGGGATCGACTCGTTGTCACCGGTGGCGACAACATTAAGAGGGGGGTGATCCATTTTCACCATGACCTTCCCTCTGCAGGCCATCCTGGCATTGCCAACACATATGCCCTTGGCAAACAAGATTACTGGTGGCCAAACATGAAGAAGGATGTGGAGAACTACGTGAAAGGATGTGCGGAATGTCAAGCCAACAAAGTAAATACGCACTGGCACCCACCGGCACCGTTCCCCATCACTCCCACTGCTTCTCTGCCATTCCAGAAAATCACCATGGATTTTATAGTCAAACTACCCAATTCCAGAGGCTTTGACTCCATCCTAACCATCACGGACCACAACTGCTCCAAGGCAGCGCTCTTCATACCATGCAAAGAATCTATCACAGCTGAAGGAGTAGCCAAACTCTACCTCGACCACGTCTATCAACATTACGGCCTCCCAAACAAGGTCATTTCTGACCAAGATCCATGCTTCACCTCAACATTTGCCAGAGCATTGTGCAAAACTCTGGACATAAAGCAAAACATCTCAACAGCCTACCACCCCCAAACAGATGGACAGTCAGAGTGTACCAATCAGTGGCTGGAGCAATACCTCCGATTCTGGTGTAACGGACGACAGGACGATTGGGCGGATTGGCTGGCAACAGCGGAATTCGCACACAACTCCTGGCCTAACGGCACAACAAAGACCCCTCCATTTTCCCTTATCATGGGCTGGGTACCATGCACCACGTGGACCAATAAGCCTATGAACGTTCCCATGACCTCGCAGCGACTTGACCAATGGGACGAAATCCGGAAATCTGCCAATGAAAACCTGCTGAAGGTGCAACAGATCCTATTGGACAAATCCTTGAAATTCACACCTTATCAAGTCAACGAACAGGTTTGGCTGGAAGGGAAGCACATCCACATGTCACACCCCACAGCTAAATTAGCACCCCGACGCCATGGACCCTTCAGAATCATGAGGAAGATATCAGACGTGTCATATGAACTCGATCTTCCTCCCACATGGAAGATTCACCCAGTCTTCCATGCCAAGCTTCTCACACCATACAAAGAAACGTCCATTCATGGGGAAAACTTCCCAAGACCCCCACTGGAGCTAGTTGACAGAGAAGCAGAATGGGAAGTGGAGCAGATTGTAAACTCTGCCTATCGAGGCCGAGGGCGCAAGCTGCATTACCTGATCAAGTGGAAGGGTTTCCCAGACTCTGACAATTCGTGGGAACCAGCCGGGAATATCTTTGCCCGGACCTGATCATGGAGTTCCACTTACGACATCCCCAAGCGCCCAAAACAGTTAAAAGGAGGACAACTCCCGACTTCTTTCCCCCAGAACAATGCTTCACCAGCAACGTCCTAACCACAACGATATGTCTTCTCTTTCATCGCTGCCTCTGCTGCCATTGATGCCTTCGCCGCCACCACTGTGGTTGTAGAGGCTTTTCCTTCCGCCACCCCTCCACTCGCCCTCTTCCCCTATTGATTATAAGCAGCTGAAGAACGAGTAAGAACCAATTGCCTAATCCCAACGACGATTTTGCTCACTCCAAAGAACCCCACCCAATGACCTCCTCAACATGGAACAAGATGATGATGTACCCGAGTTCCCTTCTTTGTCAACAACCCGAACTCCTCCATGTACTTCCCCCTCAAGATTACCATGGCCGATGGAGAAAAGGTCATAGCTAAGTACATATTTTACACCAACGGAGGGATGGATGTCGTGGGGTGTATGAAAAAGGATGGGCCTGTCTATGGAGCCCCAGTTTACTTGGAGGAACGATATACCAGCCTCTTCACCACACGATGAGTGATGAACAGTTGGGACACCTTGCAGCTGACGATCCCTGAGCATTCGCGATCGACGAGGTATTAAACGACATGCAACTTCCGCATCTCAAGGCCGAAGTAATGAGACTGCAGAAAACCCTCACGCTTCGCACCACGCTTAATACCCAGTACAAAGAATACGCAAAACAAATGACAAGGCTCACAAGGGGAATGTTCCAAGTGGAGCAGGAGTTGACGGAGATTCGGAAAAGGCTGGAGAAGGGGGATGCATATCAGACAATTGCCGAGAGGTACACAGACACCTACGCACAACCCCTCCCCCCACAATCATTAGGAGTGGCACCACAACTGCTGCCGAACTGGTTTGAGATGCTGCATATGCATGAAAACCCCCGCAGAGAGACTTGCTGGTGATGTGACAGCAGGTATCACATCAGTTGGAATTGTCCTCTCAACCACAAGTGGTGTCATCACTGCCAAAGTAACCTGCATTGGAGCCAGTTCTGTATTTTCTGACGTCTGGGTGTCGCTCCCACCATCATCAATCCCTCGGGATGGTGTGGAAAATGTCTGCGACACAATGCGGGACATCGCAAACTTGATTGCCCTGTCCATGACCTGTGTCGCCAGTGCGGGCGATGCAGCCCATACGGCTTCCTGCGCACACACCAATGTGCAGCAGATGAAACTTACACCATAGAAGATCGGAACCTGGCAGACGATTACGTGGACTTGGTCCAGGATGACGATGGTACGCGTTTCTAGCTGGGTCAGCTCGAGCCAGAAAGGAGGGTGATGTTACAACCAGGGCCCAGCAGCCCTATTTTCTTTACCCTCCCTAACGCAGACCCTTCCCTCCCACCTATCCTCCATTTCCTGATTACGTCCCCATCCTGGGATCCCTCACATGCCCTACTTCCCTCCCTGTGACTGCTGATTGTACATGTTGACTCGTTGTTTATGTTTGCTTATGCTTTTCCTTATCTCTTATCCCCTTATCTCTAAGACTGGACACTTACTTAATACCCTATCAGAAGCCAGGCTTTACGCCCTCCACTTTCGTATATTTGGGCCCATATGACTTGACGATATCTTATCTTTAGATGCTCATTCGATTACGTATATAAGTCCGCTGTAACTACATTGTAGACCTCAGACTCGACTTATTGAATACATTGGTGTTAGTCTTCTGGACCTCCCTTTGAAACCTCTGACTCGATTGTCTCAGTGCTTTCGGCACTTTCCGCTCAACATTGTCATTAGGGAACAGCCCCTTTGACTTTGACTCATTCACTCTAACTCTAAAGAGGTCCTATTGGCCTTGCATCTGAACGAACGAACCACGCTGTCACACAAGTCGTGCAGAACATCTCACACCAGACGTAACAGGCAGGGACAATGTCAGGGGTTCCTATGGGTGTCAAGCACAGGGACAGGGTCAGGAGCAGTGGCCAAGGCATAAGCCAAGGCAGCAAGGAAGGGTGGTGTACACCCAACAGTGTAGCAGCATAACTACCAGCAGGTTAGGTGTAAATGGCAGCAAGGGAGGTCAGTCCTATGAACAATGTCACAGGAATCAGGGTAGGGTCCTGGGCACACAGGCCACAGGCATCAAGGAGTGGTCCAGAGAAGGAGGAGATCAAGGATGGTGCAAAGAATAAGGCATGGTGTGCAGGGTCAGGAAAAAGAGTAGGGTCATAACAATCACCCAGATCTGTGAGTATCAATACCTGCGAGTTTTCCCACAGCTCTACTCAAAAAACTCATGAGTTACCCAGACTCATGCTATGCCCTAGGATGGAACCAACTGGCAGACCTGGTCAGCCAACTTCAATGCACTTCTGTGCATGAATGGAGTTTGCAGGCATCTGACCCATGACTTTCCTCTTGCTCCCAAAATTATGAAAAAGGAAGCAGATGGTAAGGAAGTCCTGGACCAGGAGGCCAGTGATAATGCCCTCAAATATGAGGTAGCAGAATGGCAAAGAGTGGAAGAGGTCCTTATAGGACTTTTATTCCTCAATGTTACCCAAGAAGTCTATTCCCAGGTACAGTCTGACATAAAGTTCAGCATGCTCAACTCCAAGTATGAAGAGTTGGAGTGACAATATGGTGCAGTAGGAAGTATGGCAACATACAACCTCTGGCTCAATCTGGTGTCCTTCAAACTTGATGAAGGACAAAGTTTTAGGCCTCAATTGCAGAAGGCCTTGGACACCAGGAGTATGCTGAGGGATAATGGGATGGAGGTCAATGACCTCCAAATGTGCTTCATATTAATGAAGTCACTTCCCAGTACCTACTCTGCCATAGCTGGGTCTATCCTAGCTTCTGGTCCTCCAGACCACCTCTCTCCTCAGGACCTAATACAAAGGTTCCTAAATGAGGAAAGCCAACTTGCTGGCCCATCAGGTAGTGGTGGCACCACCCTTAATAGGGTGGCCCCTGTCAAATCTAAACCAAAAACAAATTTGCTGCCACACCCAGCACCAACACCTAGTTCACAAGGTGTTGTGTGTTACTACTGCCAGAAGCCTGGCCACAAGGCCAATGAATGTGCCAAGAAGTGGAAGGACCAGGAGAATGCCTGGAAGGGCAAGGCTGGGAACAAGAGGAAGGGGCAAGGCCCCAGTGTAAATACTCAACAAGTAGCTACCATAGTTAATGGTAGTGGCAGAATAGAAGAGGTGCATGAGACACCTTGCATTTCTCTTTATACCTTGGGAGAAAAATCTTCAAGACTAGACTCCTGGATGTTAGATAGTGGAGCCACTAGCCATTTCACTCCCAAAATTGAGGACTTCACAGAGTACCATCCTCACTCTGGTCATGAAGTTTCTCTAGGGGACAGTTCAATAGTGAAATTGGATGGAGTTGGAAGTGTCACCATTAGAACTAGTCAAGGTTATGACTAGTGATTGGCAGGGGTAACCCTGGGGTATACTCGTTGGTACCCGTACCCGTACCTGTACCTGTCACTGCAGGTACGGGTAACCCACGGGTTACCCGCGGGTCACCCGTGAAAACGCGTGCAAGTTCTTTACTTGCATTGCGCATTTTGGATACCCGGCCCGGGACTTCCCAGACCAAGAAGATACACAACATGTTTATTTGTGGCTGCTTAAGATCCCTCAATGGCTCTTGTTTTATGTTCAGAAGATTAAAATAATTCATTAGTCCATTATTATTTTATTATTCTGCTTTCAATTTTATACAAGCACAACTAAAATCCAGTATACAGAGATGATTAGATAGGATGTTATAGAACATTGATGAATAGCCTGTCAGATAACTGCACAGAATGCAAAAAATTTAATGAACACATAGACATTGGCAGGGGTAACCCCTGGATAATTGTTTTGATACCTGGGTTACCCATAAAATGAAACACATGCAAGTTCTTTACTTGCATCACGCATTTCGGACAATCAGCCTGGGCCATCCCGGTCAAGGAGATACGCACTCAGACACAACGCATTCATTTATGGCTACTCAAGATCCCTCAAAGATTCCTATTTTATGTTCATAAGATTAAGATAATTTATTATTCCATTTTTATTTTATTATTCTGGTTTCAATTTTATATGAGCGCGACTGATCTTTGCATTTCTGCGCATTTCGGATAAATGGCCTGGGCCATCCCGGTCAAGGAGATAAGCACTTGGACACAACGCGTTCATTTATGGCTACTCAAGATTCCTCAAAAATTGTTGTTTTATGTTCAGAAGATTAAAAGGATCTTTTATTTACATTATTATTTTATTATTCTAGTTTCATTTCATACAAGCACGACTGTCCTGGTCCCTGGATGCACAATTCTGCGCATTTAAGTCAACCTTCCTTAATAGGAAGGAGGTCAGACCACCATGCAATGCAATGTAGTCACTGCCCCATGCAGCTTGTAGATACACACAGGCCTTGTTTCAATAAAGTAATTTGATAATTAAATTATAGAATAGTCTAAAGTAGTCTAGAGAGTATTTTAGATAGTGCCAGACCAGCAGAATTGGTCATGCATTAATAAAACAGATGCATCATGATTTTCAAGAATGTAGACCACTGATAACAGTTTTATTTTACATTGCACCGTTGATCTGCTTTGATATTTTGTAGGATAACACTAGAACATATTAACATTCACCCTGTATCATACATCAGACGAGATCTTATATTTTTGTGGCTGCAGATGTGTTTTATCTTAGAAATTCTACTGATCTTGTCAATGGATAATCGGTGTCTATACCCGCCAAACCCACCACGCGGGTATGGGTTTCCACAGGTTGGGAGCCATATACCCGTACCTGTACCCGGCAAAACCTGTGGTGCTTACCCGCGCAGGTATGAAAACCCTTGACAATCACTAGTTATGACTTAGTTCTAAATGATGTCTTCCACATGCCAAGTGGCACCAGAATCTTATCAGCTAGTGCAATAGCTGATAAAGGAGTTCTAATCATGTTTGACCAAAATAATGTGGTCATGAGGTATAAAGGAGATATAATTGCAGAAGGGTTCAAGATGCACAATTTGTATTGGATACAGGCAGAAACACATTTAAATGCCACAATCCATCATACTGCATCAGCATCTCTTGATCTCTGGCATCAAAGAATGGGGCATATGTCAAAAGAAGCCCTAAAGAGTCATGCTCCTAAGGCTGTAAAAGGCCTTAGAATAGATAATAGCCAAGTGGAAGACAAACTGTGTCATGGGTGTGAACTGGGAAAGTCACACTGTCTTCCATTCCCTCCCTCTCAAAAGTGGGCTTCAGCTCCCCTTGAGGTCATTCATAGTGACCTTGTAGGCCCCTTGCAGTGTAGTTCAATACAAGGGAATGTTTACTTTGCCACCTTCATAGATGACTTTAGCAGATGCACTACAGTTGTTCCAATGAAGGCAAAAAGCCAGTTTAATATGGTCTTTAAAAGTGTTAGGGCTGTCTTAGAAAATAAGACAAACCATAAAATCAAAACCCTACACACAGACCATGGTGGTGAATTTGTAAACAATGAGCTGAAGGCTTTGCTGAATGAGGCTGGCATAGAGCATAAACTCATGATGCCATATTCACCACAACAGAATGGTAGAGCTGAGAGGTTCAATAGAACCATTATGGAAAAGGCTACAGGCATGCTACACCATGCTGGCCTTTCTCTTGGCTTCTGGGAGTGTGCTGTTGCAACAGCATGTCATATATATAACAGAACTCCCATCCATTCTAACAAGTGGAGAACTCTGCTTGAGCTTCTGGTTAGGAACATACCAGATGTCTCATACTTTAAAGTCTTTGGTTGCAAAGCATACTATAATGTTCCAGAAGGCAAGTGGTGTAAATTAGATCCCAAAGCCAGGGAAGCTGTCTTTGTCAGGTATGAGCCTGATTCAAAAGGCTATTTACTATGGGATAGTAATACCCAGTCCTTTGTCTCTTCATGAGATGTGAAGTTTGATGAAGGATCTTTCCCATCCCACTCTGCAAAGGACAGCAGAGGTAAAGCAAAGGTATCACCTAGTGAAGGTGTACCATTTATGATTAAAGATAGTGGGACCATCCACCCCACACCAGCAACTGCTACAGTTCCTCAGGTTCCTATAGAACTAGTGATTGTCAAGGGGTTTCATACCTGTGTGGGTAAGTGCCATGGGTTTTGCTGGGTACAGGTACGGGTATACGGCTCCCAACCTGTGGAAACCCATACCCACACGGCAGGTTTGGCGGGTATAGGCGCTGATTATGCATTGATAAGATCAGTAGAATTTCCGAGATAAAACACATCTGCAGTCACAAAAATACAAGATCTCATCTGATGTATGCTACAGGGTGGCGTTAAATATGTTCTAGTATTATCCTACAAAATATCAAAGCAGATTAACGGTGCGATGTAAAATAAAATCCTTATCAGTGATCCACTTTCTTGAAAACCATGATACATCTGTTTTATTAACGTGTGACCAATTCTGCTGGTCTGGCACTATCTAAAATACACTCTAGACTAATATAGACTATTCTATAATTTAATTATCAAATTACTTTATTGAAACAAGGCCCACGTGTGTCTACAAGCTGCATGGGGCAGCGACTACATTGCATTGCATGGTGGTCTGACCTCCTTCCTATTAAGGAAGGTTGACTTAAACATGCAGAAATGTGCATCCAGGGACTAGGACAGTCATGCTTGTATGAAATGAAACCAGAATAATAAAATAATAATGTAAATAAAGGATCCATTTAATCTTCTGAACATAAAACAACAATTTTTGAGGAATCTTGAGTAGCCATAAATGAACGTGTTGTGTCCAAGTGCTTATCTCCTTGACCGGGATGGCCCAGGCCATTTACCTGAAATGCGCAGAAATGCAAAGAACAGTTGTGCTCATATAAAATTGAAACCAGAATAATAAAATAAAAATGGAATAATAAATTATCTTAATCTTATGAACATAAAATAGGAATCTTTGAGGGATCTTGAGTAGCCATAAATGAATGTGTTGTGTCCAAGTGCATATCTCCTTGACCGGGATCTCCTGGGCTGGATGTCCAAAATGTGCGATGCAAGTAAAGAACTTGCATGTGTTTCATTTTATGGGTAACCCAGGTATCAAAACAATTATCCAGGGGTTACCCCTACCAATTTCTATGTGTTCATCAATTTTTTTTGCATTCTGTGTAATTATCTGACAGGCTTTTCATCAATGTTCTATAACATCCTATCTAATCATTGCTGTATACTGGATTTTAGTTGTGCTTGTATAAAATTGAAAGCAGAATAATAAAATAAAAATGGAATAATGAATTATCTTAATCTTCTGAACATAAAACAAGAGTCATTGAGGGATCTTAAGCAGCCACAAATGAACATGTTGTGTATCTTCTTGGTCTGGGAAGGCCCAGGCTGGTTATCTGAAATGCATGATGCAAGTAAAGAACTTGCATGCGTTTTCACAGGTTACCCATACCCATAGTGACGGGTATGGGTACAGGTATGGGTACCAACAAGGATACCCCAGGGTTACCCCTGCCAATCACTATATAGAACAGGAAACCTTGGAAGAGGAACAAGAGGATGAAAATCCTCCTCAAGAAAATATTCCAGAGCCTACCACACCTGATAACATAGTAGACACCACACAACCAAACACTATATATCAGACTCCACCATCCCAAATCATGGAGCTGTCAGAACTCCCCCCCAGAACTCATGCTGTTAGTGTCAAACAATCATGCTGCTGGTTATACTGACTGTGGTTAGTAGTGGTTAGGCTAGAAAGACAAGTATACTTCAGAGGTTGAAGAAACTCTATTTAACTATACTACTGACCTAGAAAGACAAGTATCTACAGGAGATGTTAGTCAAAGGAAAGTAGAAAGTATAGTAAGACTTACACTTCAGAGGTTGAAGAAACTCTGAAGTGAAAGAGATGAAACAGACACCCTTATATACCCCAAGGGATTGTCTGTGCACACTAGGAATAAGTCCACAAGTGCCAGACAATAAACAGTGAGGGACAAAGGCCATTGGCCAAAGGAGAATCACATGCTATACTGCACATTACTAAGTCCATCACTAATCAGCTGAGTAAGGTGAGAAAAAATGTAATAAAGATAACATAAAAAGTCCGATACTCCGGAATCTAATCTAATCTAATCTACAGCTGAAGCGAACCTTAGATGCCTGAAGCATCTCCAGACACATCCTGTGTCAACAGTTAGGTGGTCAGAAAGGACTGCAGGCAGACTTCCCCAACCTAATTTTACAAGGGAAAGTCCACACTCTGAATGACACAATAGGGCTGTTCAAGATGATGTAGATCTTGACAATGCTTGTTGACACGGCATGTGTCTTGAGGTGCTTCAGGCATCTGGGTTAGGGTCTAAGCTGTGCAAGATTAGATTAGATATTGATTCGGAGTTTCGGACTTTTTACCATATCATTATTACTTTCTTTCTTGTGATGTGCAGCAGCTGACTGATGTACCTTAGTAATCCTGTGTAGCATGTGATATCTCACTGGCCAATGGCCTTTGTCCCTCAGTAGATATTCTAGCACATTCCATTGCGCACAGACCATCCCTTGAATAGTATATAAGGGTGTCTGTTTCAACTCTTACACTTCAGAGTTTTCTTCTCCTCTGAAGTGTAAGTGTCACAGCCAGGTGTCTGCTGCGTCCAGTCACGTTTTCGATGTCTGAAGGCCCTCAAGATGCGGGGCGCACTCAAGATTCAAGGTCTAACAGAGAAGGCCTAGTCTAGTTCAAAGTTTCAAGTGCCCACGATATTATGGAGGGGGCGCATGCAGGAAATGAAGTCGAAAGCAGCAGCAATCAGCTCTGCAGAGTTACTGGGAAGAAGCCTCCTCAAGCTGCTACTCAGGGAGTTCAAGTGGATCTTAGTGAAGTCGAATACACCTGTATTAGATACAAGAGAACAGACTTAAAGTCTGTCTCAGTTAATCTAGTAGCTTAAATACATCCTGAGTGAGGTACAATCAGTAAATATAAGCTAATCAGAAGGTTCCAGTAAGTATCCAGATAATCAGATGCTCCAGGGGTTAGGCCCTGAAATAAGATGGGAATTAGTAAGAGGGGTTGCACCCTCTGTAGCACAAGCATGGTGTGCAGTTAAACAATCAGATCATAAGAATTATCAGCCCCCTAGTCACTTAACTCGAAACCGAACGCGCACGCGCGCGACTCGAAAAACGTCATGTTTTGTCACAAAACCTGTCACAAGTCATCGGAAACCGTCACAGTAAGTCCTTCCTACTCTACTTACTACTTTACCTTTGACTAACTGTCTCTTGAAGTATAACTTGTCCCTTAGGTGTGTAGTATAGTATAACAGAGTTTTCTTCTCCTCTGAAGTTATAACTTGTCCCTTAGCCTTACATGCTAACAACCAACAGTCAGTATCACTGCGCGCACATGCCTGTTCATCAGGTTATGGGCCCTGACGCTCATTACTGATCTGGCACTCCTTTTTTGATCACAGTCCAACAAACACTTCGAGCTCAACAAAAGCTTCAAAAGTTTTCATCCCAATAAAACTTTTTCTTGTGAGCTTCTCTTTTGTCTTTTTTGCCCTTAACTGTCCACAAGGTGGTGCGCTTTATGTGCCCACCTTGATCTGTTTGGCTAGCCCTTTCTCAAGGGTTCTTGCAAAAGGTGACGAGGGACCCTTAGTGGGTGAAACACCTTAAGCTCCTCATGTGTGCCCTAAGTAAATAGTGTTCATAGTTGTAGCTGGGTTTTCGTCCCATAGATAGTCTTAGTAGGCCACTTGCCCAGAAGGCTTGAGGCTTTAGGTCTGGTCAATGCTTGGCTCGATCCGTAAGCCGGGTTTAGCCACCCACTGGTAGAGTTTAGGGTCTAGAACAAGGCATGGGTAGTCACTCCCATGACGCTTGGGCTCGATACAAGTAGGCCACACTACTATAGTATATACACAGTAGCTAGAGGTTTTTGTCTCTGGGCAGGAGTATTCGCTGCCATGTTGTGGGGGTTTGCCCCACCAGAGGAAAACCAATAGTCTACTATAGTCATGGCCCCAATCATCTAGGGCTTAATCATGGACTCCACCACCAGCACTAGAGGAAGGGCTATATACCCTTTGTCTCTAGTGGAACTTGTGGTTGGCTCCTCCATGACATGACTCCCCTTCTATTTACACAGTATCCGCCTGATGTGGCTTTGGGATCTGTTGTAGAATGGGGTTAGACAGCTTCACTATACTACTTAGAAGTCACACATCAGAGGCAGGACTTTCTTAAGTTCTGAAGCATAGCGCCACAGATTGGATGGGCCCTCTTAAATGAGACCTGGACAACTGGTTCTAATTGCTCCTTGGAACCAGGATCAAAACCTTTAAAACATCTCAAATGGCTAACATCGTTTTCCCTTCCACCTTCAAATTCAACAAGCTCAATGGTTCTAACTGGCTGCAGTGGTCGGTATCATTTACTGCCCTGTTGAGGATCAATGGTATGAGAAGGCACATCACACATGATGGGCCTGAATATGCCAATCCTCCGGTCCAGAAGGAAGACGAAAAGGAAACTGACTACCAGGCGAGGTTTGCCGCCTGGTCAGAACCCATAATCCAGGACTGGAGTAGGGTTGAAGAAATATTGATGGGTTTACTGGTGCTGGTAGTCACCAGTGAAGTTTATTCTCAGGTTGCCTCAGATAGGAAGTATCCATCAGTCTGCTCAAAATATGAGCAGCTGGAGTCCTTATATGGCACTGTGGGTAGCATGGCCACCTACAATTTGTGGTGCTCAGTTTTGTCCTTCCGTTTGGAGGAAGGCAAACAATTTAGGCCCCAATTGCAGCATGTGCTAGATGCTAGGAATACCCTAAAGGAAAATGGGATGGAGGTCTCTGACCTCCAGATGAGCTTTATATTGCTCCAGTCCCTTCCCCCATCATACAGTGCCATTGCTGGCTCCATCCTGGCTTCAGGTCCTCCTGAACGCCTTTCCCCTCAGGACCTCATTCAAAGGTTCCTAAATGAGGAAAGCCGACTTGCCGGCCCCACAGGAAGTGGTGTTGGGGCTGCTCTTAACAAAGCAGCCCACATCAACAAAACAAAAATAAAAAGGTACAAATTATCACGCCACAACCTGCAGGTGCATCATTGTCCAATGATGTCACCTGCTTCTACTGCCAGAAGCCGGGCCACAAGGCAAATGAATGTTGGCAGAGGAAACAGGATCGGCAGAATGCCGCTGCTGGAAAAAAGGGCAATCAGAGGAAGGTGCAAGGCACCAGTACACCATCATCTTCCCACCAAGTAGCTACAATAGTTAATGGTAGTGGAAGAATACAGGAGGTGCATGAGACACCTCACATTAAACTTTATACTCTGAATGCGACTAAGGAAATCTTTCAAGATGATGGATTTGCCTGGATGATGGATAGCGGTGCCACCACCCACTTCACACCCTTTGAGTCAGATTTCTATGAATATCTGCCTCATTCGGGACATACAGTTACAGTGGCAGATGGAACTGTGGTCCCAATAAAAGGAGTAGGAAGCATCCATATAAGGACCAATAAAAATTATATATTGGAACTTAACAACGTTTTCTACATGCCATCTGCAGGAAATCGCATCTTATCAACAAGTCATATTACCAATAAAGGTGGTATGGTCTTATTCGATCAATACAATGTTGCAATAGAGTATAAAGGACAAAGAATAGCGGAAGGAATCAAGGCTGGGGATCTCTACTGGATCCAAGGGTCAATAGTGGATAAATCAACTGCTGCCCTAAATACTGCATCAACCAGCCTTGATATCTGGCATCTTAGAATGGGCCATATGTCTAAACAAGCCCTAAAAAGATATGCTCCTGAGGCCCTAAAAGGGCTCAGTTTAAAGAATAGCCAAGAGGAAGTAAAGCCTTGTCATGGCTGCGAAATGGGAAAATCCCATTGCCTTCCTTTCCCTCCCTCTCATAAGCGGGCTTCAGCACCCCTAGAGGTCATTCATAGTGACCTAGTTGGTCCACTACAATGTACCTCAATACAAGGGAATTTATATTTCGCCACTTTCATAGATGACTTTAGCCGCAGCGCTATAGTTGTTCCAATGAAAGCAAAACATTACTTCAAATCGGTCTTTGCAAATGTTAAGGCATTCCTAGAAAACAAAACAAATAAAAAATAAAAACCTTACACACAGACTGTGGTGGCAAATATGTTAATAATGAGCTGAAGTCCTTACTGAGTGAGGCTGGCATAGAGCATAAACTTACGATGCCATACTCCCCACAACAGAATGGAAGAGCTGAAAGGTTCAATAGAACCATAATGGAAAAAGCCACTAGCATGCTTCATCATGCTGGGCTTTCTCTTGGCTTTTGGGAGTGCGCTGTCTCTACAGCATGTCACATATATAACAGAACTCCCATCCGTTCAAATAAGTGGAGGACACTGCTTGAGCTTCTGGTTGGGGACATACCAGATGTCTTTTATTTTAAAGTCTTCGGTTGTGAAGCGTATTATCATGTTCCAGAAAACAAGCAGCAAAAACTGGATCCTAAAGCCAAAAAAGCTGTCTTTGTTGGGTATGAGCCAAATAGTAAAGGCTACACTCTATGGGATAGACATACCCAGTCCTTCGTTTTGTCCAGAGATGTGACGTTTAATGAAGAGTCCTTCCTGTCCCACTCTGTAGTGAACAACAGAGATAAAGCAAAGGAACAAGTCGTTCCAGTTGAGGGAGGGTCTGTTCAACCCTCACCAGCAATAGCCACAGTTCCTCAGGATCCTGAGTATAAGGATACCGAGGTTGAGGAACAGGAGGTAGTGGAGCCTCCTCAAATAAATCCTGAGCCTACCACACCTGATAATGAAGCAGACACACACACAGACACTATTTATCAGACACCACCGTCCCAAATAATGGAACCCTCCCAACTCCCCACCAGAACTCGTGCCGTTAGAAAATCAACAAAAGGGTCTAGAGGCAAACTTTCCCAACCAGTTTTTACTAGGGAAAGTCCACACTCTGAACAATGATCCATGGCCATACAAGAAGATCTAGATCTTGATACTGTTATGCCAAAACAATCACGTCGTCTGAATCCTTGCTTTTACAATGAGGATAATGCAGAGTTTGTGCAAGGTTCAACCAGACTTGGGACCATGGAATTGCTAAATGCCGCCGGTGTCTCCTATAGAGACCCCCTGACCTATCAGGAGGCAATGCAGTCTGATAATGCTGCCGAATGGTTTGAGGCATGCAAATATGAAATAGATGCTTTAAAAAGGCTAAATGTGTGGCACCTTGAGGATCTTCCTGAAGGAAGAAAGGCAGTCAAATCCAAATGGGTTTTTAAGCTGAAACCAGATGGATGGTTTCATGCTAGGCTTGTGGCAAAAGGTTTCACTCAAATAGAAGGAGTGGACTTTGATGAAACATTCTCCCCAGTCGCCAGATTTGAATCACTTCATTTATTACTAGTGTTAGCTACGCTAGAGGATTGGGAAATCCACCAGATGGATGTCAAATCGGCATTCCTTCATGGCGATCTGGATGAGGAGATTTATATGGAGCAACCTGTTGGTTTCATCATTGCTGGACAAGAGTCCAAAGTTTGTAGGCTACAAAAAGCATTATACGGCCTCAAACAAGCCTCCCGGGCATGGAATCTTCAATTTCATGTGGTTCTTAATGAACTGGGCTTCACTCAGACGTACTCTGATGCAGGAGTATATGTGTATCATCACCAGGGGGGGATGATTCACTTTTCGTCATTCTTTATGTTGATGACATCACTATACTTGGATCTTCAAAAGATAAGATAACATGGCTGAAGGAATCTCTATCAAGCCAATATGAGATGACTGACTTGGGAGAAATCCAGTCATATCTCGGTGTTAACATCACCAGAGATCGTCCTAATAAGATGCTGGAAATTGATCAAGCAGCTTATGTTTCGTCTATTCTTGAGAAGTTTGGGATGAGGGATTCCAATCCAGTATACACTCCCCTACCAACCGGCGCGGATACACATCTGGTCAAGTTTGAAGGCCAGGCATCTACTTCAGAAATAAAAAAGTATCAACAGCTAATGGGGTCACTGCTATGGGTGCAGATTGGAAGCAGACCCGACATTAGCTTTGCTGTTGCGCGCCTTAGTCAATATGCTTCCAATCCTTCACAACATCATCTGCACCTAGCAAAGTATGTTCTAAAGTACCTGAATGCTACTATGAACTACAGGCTGCGATATTCTGGAGGGAATGAAGACAGTGGCCTTTGTGGCTTTGCAGATTCCTCATGGGGAGATCAAGAGGACTGCCACTCTACTTCGGGCTACGTCTATATGCTAGCGAATGGAGCCATATCCTGGTGCTCTAGAAAGCAAAAGACTGTAGCACAGTCCACCACAGAAGCTGAATATATGAGCCTAGCTGAGGCTTCCAATCAGGCCACGTGGTATAGGACGTTTATGGAGGAATTGGGATATGAAGTCGCTTCACCCATACAACTCCACTGTGACAATAAGGGTGCCATAGACTTGGCATTAAACCCTGTCACAGGAAGGTGGTCAAAACACATACCAATAAAGTACCATGCAATCAGGGAGTATGTCGAATTGCATCTAATCGAATTAGTGCGAACTCCCACTGGTGAAATGCTGGCAGATGGCTTCACAAAGTCTCTACCAAGAGCGTCACATGAAACCATGGTTACTGAACTTGGACTCATATGAGCATATTCTTGACCTCGAATGTGGCACAAGAAAGGCCATGTTGTCGACCTCAAGAGTGACACAAGAGGTGTGTAACTGAACACATTTCAGTTTGCATAACACACTTCAGATCACTCCTCTCCTCTCGTCGACTCACTCTCATGCCTCTTGACTGGCGATATGCTCATTCAATTCATTTTGACCTGATGCCTTAATCATGGAGGGATGTTGACACGGCATGTGTCTTGAGGTGCTTCAGGCATCTGGGTTAGGGTCTAAGCTGTGCAAGATTAGATTAGATATTGATTCGGAGTTTCGGACTTTTTACCATATCATTATTACTTTCTTTCTTGTGATGTGCAGCAGCTGACTGATGTACCTTAGTAATCCTGTGTAGCATGTGATATCTCACTGGCCAATGGCCTTTGTCCCTCAGTAGATATTCTAGCGCATTCCATTGCGCACAGACCATCCCTTGAATAGTATATAAGGGTGTCTGTTTCGTCTCTTACACTTCAGAGTTTTCTTCTCCTCTGAAGTGTAAGTCCTTCCTACTCTACTTACTACTTTACCTTTGACTAACTGTCTCTTGAAGTATAACTTGTCCCTTAGGTGTGTAGTATAGTATAACAGAGTTTTCTTCTCCTCTGAAGTTATAACTTGTCCCTTAGCCTTACATGCTAACAACCAACAGTCAGTATCACTGCGCACACATGCCTGTTCATCAATGCTTGCCCTAA
Source organism: Multifurca ochricompacta (assembly GCA_022496185.1). Lineage (NCBI taxonomy): Eukaryota > Fungi > Basidiomycota > Agaricomycetes > Russulales > Russulaceae > Multifurca > Multifurca ochricompacta. The sequence goes on along the minus strand of WTXG01000006.1, from coordinate 791,481 downwards.
AAGAAATTGTCATCTGAATCCTTGCTTCAACACTGAGGATAATGCAGAGTTTGTGCAACATTCTTCCAGACTTGGGATGACAGAACTACTCAATGCTGCTGGTGCCCCTTATAGGGACCCCCTTACTTTTAGGGAAGCAATGGAGTCTGATAATGCCAATGATTGGCTTGAGGCATGTGTTGAATGCAGAAGATGTTCGGTGATGCTTCAGGCATCAGGTGATTAGATTAGCTACTTTGTAGATTAGATTAGGTACCAGAGTTTTGGACTATTTACATTATCATTATTACTTTCCTTCTCATGTTCCGCAGTAGCTGACTGATGCACCATGTAACATGTGATTTCTGTAGTGGCCAATGGCCTTTCTCCCTCATGTTTATTGTTTGGACTTTGTCCGGCACTTGTGGACTTATTCCCAGTGCACAGACCATCCCTTGAAGTGTATATAAGGGTGTCTGTTTCGTCTCTTACACTTCAGAGTTTTCTTCATCTCTGAAGTGTAAGTCCCACTCTCACTACTTACTACCTTACCTATAACTAACCATCTCTTGTAGATAACTTGTCTTCTAGGTGTGTAGTATAGTAATACAGAGTTTTCTTCATCTCTGAAGTATAACTTGTCTTCTAGCCTTACACGCTAACAACCTACAGTCAGTATGCTGCGCCTCATGCCTGTTTGACAGGTTATGGGCCCTGGGCATGCTTAACTGATCTGTTTTTTATTTTGATCAGTCCAACCTTTCTTCAAGCTCACTGCTTCAAGACTCTCAACTTCCCAATCACCATCACAGTGAGCTTCAATCTTTTTTCTCTTGCCCTTAACTGTCCACAAGGTGGTGTGCTTTATGTGCCCACCTTGATCTGTCTGGCTAGTCCCTCAGGGGATTCTTGCAAGAGGTGATGAGGGACCCTAAGCGGGTGAAACACCTTGAGTTCCTCATGTGTGCTCTAAGTAAATAGTGTTCATAGTTATAGCTGGGTCTTCGTCCCATCCATAGTCTTAGTAGGCCACTTGCCCAGAAGGCTTGGGGCTATAGGTTCAGTCAATGCTTGGCTTGATCCATAAGCCAGGTTTAGCGACCTGCAGGTAGAGTTTAGGGTCTAGAACAAGGCATGGGTAGTCACTCCCATGACACTTGGGCTTGATACAAGTAGGCTTGAACTACTATAGTATTTACACAGTAGCTAGAGGGTTTTGTCTCTGGGCAGAAGTACCTGCTGCCTTCGTTGGGGGTTCGCCCCAACCAGAGGAAACCTAATAGTCTACTACAGTCATGGCCCCAATCATCTAGGGCTTAATCATGGACTCCACCACCAGCACTAGAGGAAGGGCTCTACACCCTTTGTCTCTAGTGGAACTTGCAGTTGGCTCCTCCATGACATGACTCCCCATCTATTTACACAAGTCCCCCTGATGTGGGCTTAGGACTTGTTGTAGATGGCGCTAGGTAGCCCACTATACTACTTAAAAGTTGCACATCAGAGGCAGGACTTTTTTAAGTTCTGAAGCATAGTGCCACAGAATGGACAGGCCCTCTTAAATGAGACCTGGACAACTGGTTCTAATTGCTCCTTGGAACCAGGATCAACCTTTTTAAATCATCTCAAATGTCTTCCATCGTCTTCCCTCCCACTTTCAAGTTCAACAAGCTCGACAGCTCCAATTGGCAGCAATGGTCCATGTCTTTCACTGCCTTGCTGAGGATAAATGGGATGAAGAGGCACATCACGCATGATGCCCCTGAGTTCCTGAATCTGCTGAAGCCAGAAGATGGAGAAAAGGATGACGAGTATGCCAAACGCTTTGCACTTTGGTCAGAGCCAATGTACATAGAGTGGAACAGAGTGGAGGAGGTCCTCATGGGAGTTCTGGTGATGGTAATGTCACCAGAGACATACTCCCAAATTGCCTCTGACAGAACTTACCCTTCTGTCAATGCCAAGTATGAGTGTTTGGAATCGCTCTATGGCTCAGTAGGTAGCATGGCCACCTACAACTTGTGGTGTTCTGTGTCTTCCTTCCGCTTGGAGGAAGGCAAACAATTCAGACCCCAGTTGCAGCATGTGTTGGATGTGAGGAGTACTCTCAAGGAAAATGGGATGGAGATCTCTGATCTCCAGATGAGCTTTATATTGCTCCAATCCCTACCTTCATCCTACAGTGCCATTGCTGGCTCAATCCTGGCGTCAGGTCCTCCTGACCGTCTTTCCCCTCAGGACCTTGTACAAAGGTTCCTAAATGAGGAAAGCCGACTAGCCGGCCCCACAGGAAGTGGTGTTGGGGCTGCCCTTAACAAGGCAGCCCATGTCAACAAAAACAAAAAGAAACAAGTTCATTTCATGCCACAACCTGCAGGTGCATCATCATCCAATGATGTCACCTGCTTCTATTGCCAGAAGCTGGGCCACAAGGCTAATGAATGTTGGCAAAGGAAACAGGACAGAGCCAATGCTGATGCAGGCAAAAAGGGCAACAAGAGGAAGGGGCAAGGCCCCAGTGTACAAACAAACTCCACACAAGTAGCTACCATAGTTAATGGTAGTGGCAGAATACAGGAGGTGCATGAGACACCTCGCATTTCACTTTATTCCTTGACCAAGCATATGCAAGAAGTCGATGATGGCAGCAACCCTTGGATGATGGACAGTGGAGCTGTGATGGTTTCATCTGCTGGCATTAGGGTCATGTGCACAATGTTGTTTTCCTTGTCTTTTTCTAAATATTTACTATATCACGCAGATACACACATGACTTGCTTATGAGGGACTTATTACTTACATGCTGACTGATTTGCTTACTGATCCACTCAGTGGCTTACTGATCAACATCCAGAGGGCGCAACCCCTCTCCTTTCTTTATTCTTCTGGGGTATTCTACTGTACAACCATTAGACTACCTAGTGAACGCTCTAGTAACTACCAGAACCAACCCTCATAGGTACTGAACATGTATATAAAGCCTAGGTAGTACAGGATGAGACCTTAAGTCTGTTCTTCTGTATTCAATACAGGTGCTTGGGAACTCACTCCACTGAACTGAAAGACCTCGACTTGAACCCTCTAAGTTTGCGCCTTAGAAGGACTTCTACCCCAGAAACTTGTGGCAGGACTTAGTGTCTCTGCTCGACTCCGTCTCGTGCGCGCGCCCCATTGACCAGGCATACTTGACTTGACTTAAAGCTCTTGAAATCTTGCTAGACGATCTTGAGTCCCAGACATTGACACAGCATCGCACCTAGCTGTGACATAAGAACAGACTTACCAGAACTAAACAAAAGAACTTACCAGAACTGCAAGGCGATGACGACGCGTCCCTTGCCTGACACCCAATCGCAACGTCTTCAACATGCGAGCCCAGAACCCCACCATCCGAACGAACGTCCTTCAACGAGACATCTCCACGACGATACCTGTCAACTGAAGAATCAGAACCCAGAGAAAGAGGCAACTTACCCTTTGACCTTCACAACCGATTTGCATTACTTGCCGCAACCGACGACACCATCGATATAGAAACTAGGACCACCACTCCACAGATAATGGCAGCAAGGCCAAACACTAGACAGGCACGACGGGCTGCGGAGGAGGACGTTGTTGAATCGCACCTCAGTAGACCTGAACGAAGTCCCGAAGGAAGAACCGCTACGACTACCCGAGCCACGGGGAGAAACCCAGACGAACCACCATTAGGCCCTCCTGCTTTGGGAACAGGGACAGGAAGTCAAGGGGGTGGAACCATGACGGGTGTACCACCACCCTTCTTCGAAGGAAATCGCGACATGGCCATGGATTGGTTGGCCAAACTCGAATTATTCTTCAGCTTGAATGAAACTGTGGCCACAGTCCAGAACGAAAGAACCAGAGTGGCCTACACCTTGGGATTGATACGAGGACCCAGGGTAGACCGATGGGTAGTGGACCAAATCAAGTGGCTGACCGACATCAAAGAAGGGAACATTCGAGTCCCATACATTTGGGCCGGATTCAAACAAATCTTCCGAGAAGCATGGGCCGACGTAGCGGCAGGACAAAAGGCACTACGCGCACTAGATCGATTACAAATGCACGATTCAAACATTGATGACTATATCGCCGAATTTCGCACGCTGGCCACAAGGGCAGAACTCCATATCGATGATCCGGCCGCTCGGCAGTACTTCCACCGAGGCCTCCCCATGCGCCTTGTTCAAACAATGTTATTATTTGATCAGCCCAAAACCTTCAATGAAGCAGCGGCATCTGCCAGAAAGCACCATGCCAACTGGCTGTACAGTAAGGACGCTCTAGGAACGAGACCCACAACCAACACGCCACCGCGTGGCAATAAATTTACATTCTATCGGCGTTGTGATCACGATGTCTCCACTCCTGATGTTATAAAGAAAGCCACAACAATTGAAGAGAAAGAACAATACAAAAAGGAAGGGCGATGTTTCGAATGCAGCAGACGAGGGCATTTGGTCTGGGACTGCCTGAATAAAAAACCACGTGGAAACACCCCTACACCGGCTCGCGCTGCCGCAATCACCGAAACACCCACAATTGTGGCGGTACCCGCACAAGCACCCAACTCTACCAACGCGTCAATCACCCCCGCAGTGGATCTCGACGCGCTCACTACAACCCTTAGAACCATGACAGATGAACAGCGCCAGAAACTTCAAGAGAAATTCAGTGGTGACGAGGATTTTTACATCGCTTGAATGACACGGCCTACATTCGAGCGATACTTTCACATCATGTATATAGATCGTCTCTAAAGTCAATGAAAGTATCTGTTCCCCTACATGATGTGACAAATAAGGCCCACATACAAGCACTTGTTGATAGTGGTGCAACCGAAAACTTCATCAACTATCAAACGGTCATCAAACATCGCCTCCCCACAAAACAACTAACGATACCAAAAAGACTCCAGAACGCGGACGGGTCACCTAATCAAACACACACCATCATGCGATGCGTAGATCTCAAGGTCACGACTAATAACAATCAACAAAATCATCGCTTCTACGTTGCATCTATCGGCTCCGATGAAATGATTCTGGGGTACCCCTGGCTTGCCGCGAACAACCCGAATATCAACTGGACAACGGGAACCCTCAACCAATCACTCACGTTCAATCTACCCGACAGTCGACTTAAACGTTTGAATATAGCACAGGAATTAGCAATTAAAGCCAAAGACATGACAGAGCGGACTTGGGATCAGATCGTTCCGAAAGAATATCAACGACATCAGAAGGTTTTTAGCAATCAAGAAGCACAAAGGTTCCCGGCGGCATGACTCTGGGACCACAAAATAGAACTAAAACCAGACACACCCACCACGCTGGATTGCAAGATCTATCTGTTGGGACCGGGCGAGCAGGACGCGCTCAATAAGTTCCTAGACAAGCACTTACAGAAGGGGTACATCACTGAATCAAAGTCACCTTACGCATCCCCTTTCTTCTTCATAAAAAAGAAAGATGGGAAACTATGTCCAGTCCAGGACTATTGAAAACTTAACAATTGGACCATCCGAAATACATACCCCCTTCCCCTCATACCAGAACTTATCGATCGTGTGCGAGGAAGTACACTGTTCACCAAAATGGACATCCGCTGGGGTTACAACAACGTACAAATTGTACCAGAAGATCGTTGGAAAGCAGCGTTCAAAACTAACCACAGCCTCTACGAGCCTAACGTAATGTTTTTCGGACTAACCAATTCCCCCGCAACATTTCAAACCATGATGAACGCGGAATTCCGCGAGGAACTAGACGAACATGACGCCTCAGGGAAAGCTTGGTTTACAGTTTACATGGACGACATCCTAATACATACGGACTCCGATCTAAAAAACCACCGCTCTAAAGTACACCGCGTCTTGGACAAACTTAATAAGCTCGACCTGTATCTTAAGCCGGAAAAGTGTGCATTTGAAAAAACACGAATTGAGTACCTCGGCTTAATCCTAGAAGGCAATCAAGTCCATATGGACCCAGTAAAAGTCGAAGGCATCACATCCTGGAAGGTTCCGACCACAGTAAAAGAAGTTAGATCATTCCTCGGGTTCTGTCAATTCTACAGACGGTTCATACAAGGATTCAGTAAAATTGCAGCGCCTCTGAACGCCCTCACAAGTGCAAAGAACCCCTGGAAATGGACGACAACCGAACAGAGTGCCTTCGACACCCTTAAACAACGAGTCACTTCACAACCAGTCCTCGCCCAGCCAGACTTTACGAAACCTTTCATCGTAGATACAGACGCTTCGGGATTTGCAGTCGGAGCAACACTCAGTCAGAAGGACCACGACAGACGCTTGCACCCCATCGCGTATCTCTCAAAAACACTAGATGCTACCCAGAGAAATTGGGACATTTATGATCGAGAGCTATTCGCGATTATGGTCGCCTTCCGGATGTGGTGCCAATATCTTTTGGGAGCCCAAGACAAGGTACAAGTGCGCACCGATCACAATAATTTACAATATTTCAAAGAACCGCAAAAACTCAATCGCCGCCAAGCACGGTGGCTTCAAGAATTAGCTGATTTCAATTTTTCCCTCGAACATGTCCCCGGCAAACTACACACGGTGGCCAACATGCTATCACGAAGACCCGATGCCGAACATGGTGATAATGACAACGAAGCAATCACTGTGTTGCCACCGACGTTATTTGTTAAGGTAGCCCGTACCAATAAACTTCCATTTCCCCAAACTCTGCCTGAACGACAAAAGATCCTACACCAACATCATGACCACGTCCTGGCAGGACACCCCGGCATTGATAAAACTATTAGAAAAGTTCAACAGGACTACGAAGGCCGGGACTCATGGACTTTGTATGCGAATATATTCGTGGATGTGCACTATGTCAAGAAAACAAGCCTAAACTAACTAAGAAAGTCCCGCTTTTTCCTCTAGACGTGCCAGCGTCCACAGGGCCCTTCCAATACATTGCCATGGATCTCATCACGGATCTCCCTATCTCTGGACGCTATGATGCTGTACTAACCATTGTGGACCAAGGCTGTTCGAAAGCAGCTAAATTTATCCCGTGCTCGAAAGACATCACGGGTGAGGGAATTGCAACACTCTACTATCGGCACATATTCCCGCTATTCAGCGTCCTGCGACGTGTTATTTCAGATCGCGATCTGCATTTCACCTCTCAATTCTCCCAAGCACTAGCAACCACCCTACAGATCCAACAGAACCTGTTGACGGCCTTTCACCCTCGCACCGACAGTGCAAGTGAACGAATGAACTTATGGTTAGAACAATATCTCCGCCTCTGGGTCGGTAACGACCAACACCGATGGGCCGACTACCTTCCGCTTGCCGAATATGTCCATAATTCTTGGACACATGATCGAACTAAATTGTCTCCACATGCACTAGTCCACGGCGTTTCACTTGATTGGAAAGCACAACTGTCCAACACGGATGTCCCTCGCCTAGACGACCATCTGAACAGCTTACGACATGCCCGCATGCGAGCGGAGGCGGCCTTCCGTTCACACACGACACGTCCAACATATCCGGAGTTCCCCGTTAATTCACAAGTTTGGCTCGAAGGCAGGAACATCAAGACACATTTCCCTTCGACAAAACTCGCCCCGCGCCGATATGGCCCATTCCAGGTCTCGGACCAAATCTCTCCAGTGGCCTATAGATTATCTTTGCCACCCCACATGAAGATCCACAATGTTTTCCACATTGATCTTCTGACCCCTTACAGGGAAACGGAGGCACATGGCCCAAATTTCTTGAGACCTCCACCTGACATTGTAAACCATGAGGAAGAATATGAAGTTGAAGCCATCTTAGATCACAGATTCCATGGGCGCTCTCAGAATTGCAATTCCTGGTTAGCTGGAAGGGTTATCCCACAAGTGACAACTCCTGGGTAAATGAAGAAGACTGCCATGCCCCTGAACTTGTGACACAATACTATTCTTCCATATCTAGGCGCCAGGGTCGACGCCACTCTTAAAGAAGGGGTGTATCTACCCCAACCATCTTTGTCCCCATCCTTTTTTCTTCCTCTCTCTCTCATGGCTCGTATAAAACGCCCTGCTTGCTCACCCAAGAGCGAAAACTTATCGCTTCACCCCAAGAATGTCCACCTCCAGATTTCGTCACCCCCTCACTGGATGGGCACCCTCTCCCATTGATGACCCTGAAGTCTTTGAATCTACTAGGCTTGTCGCTCTGGATGCAGCACAAAGGTGCTCTTAGACGACCTTCAGACCCCCACACTCCCTCCCTCTGCTGCTGTGTCCCCTTGCCCCTCACCGCCTCGACCACCAACACCATTCACCATGACAGACAACCCTGCACCAACCTCACACAAGCCATCACACTCACTGCCGCCAATCGCTCCCTGGAAGATGACATACGCACAGAGTCCTACTATTGCTAGAGGAAGCACGAGCCCGACTCCAAACCTCTGACCCACCACCTGATGACCCCACTATATTTACCGACCTACCACCCCCCCTCTGCACAACTTCCAGCAGACGACATCGTCACACAGACACGACAAGAAGTCAATGAACCAGGCCCTGATATGACTCCCCTGGTTTCCCTTTCCAACGCAACCATCCCCATTCCCCCTGCTTTATCCACAACAAATTATTGACAAGGATGGTCGCTTGATACTGCTCGCTGGGTCGCTTTTGAATACGCTGCGTGGACCCCCGCATCTACTTCACAATGGGAAAATTCATCCCATCAGCCATGCACCTCTGTATGCCACCACATTCTACCGCTTCGCTCACGGTCCCAACCCCCTCCTCTCTGCCCCAACAACATCTGTTCGATGACAATCAGTCCTACACCCCTCTGGTGGACACTGCTCTAGATACATGCATGACCCAGGAGCCTGGGCTGAAGTCTCTCGTTTCCGCCATGCCACTATCACCTGGATGAGGCCCATCGCAACATTGCTCACTGGCGATGACAGCTGACCGGCATCACAAGCATCCTGAAGCCACACATGCCATGTCACGCACCGACCTGTATTACAGATATTCCCCCACCTCACGTATATTCATGCCCCTTCACGCTCCATTCCCCCTACTCAGGTCACTCGCTTTGTACCAGACCCGGAACTATGTGCAGTCTTACAGGCTGGGGGACCGGCAGTCGACATCTCCCTCACCGTCGCCAGGTGCCGCTCACCACCGCACATTGCTGATCACTTCAGACTGACGACCCACTGTCTGAGGTCAGACAGAGACTTACAAGGGGGTAATGTGACGGTTTCATCTGCTGGCATTAGGGTCATGTGCACAATGTTGTTTTCCTTGTCTTTTTCTAAATATTTACTATATCACGCAGATACACACATGACTTGCTTATGAGGGACTTATTACTTACATGCTGACTGATTTGCTTACTGATCCACTCAGTGGCTTACTGATCAACATCCAGAGGGCGCAACCCCTCTCCCTTCTTTATCTTCTGGGGTATTCTACTGTACAACCATTAGACTACCTAGTGAACGCTCTAGTAACTACCAGAACCAACCCTCATAGGTACTGAACATGTATATAAAGCCTAGTAGTACAGGACAGACTTAAGTCTGTTCTTCTGTATCAATACAGGTGCTTGGGACTCACTCCACTGAACTGAAAGACCTCGACTTGAACCTCTAAGTTTGCGCCTTAGAAGGACTTCTACCCCAGAAACTTGTGGCAGGACTTAGCGTCTCTGCTCGACTCCGTCTCGCACGCGCACCCCATTGACCAGGCGTACTTGACTTGACTTAAAGCTCTTGAAATCTTGCTAGATGATCTTGAGTCCCAGACATTGACACAGTGTCGCACCTAGCTGTGACAGGAGGCACCACACACTTTACACCATACTTAGAAGACTTCTCTGAGTATCTCCCACATACGGGACATCAGGTGACAATTGGTGATGGTACTGTAGTCCAAGTTGAAGGAACAGGCAAGGTCATTCTCAAAACTTGTAATAATTATGAGTTAGAGTTAAATAATGTCTACTATATGCCTGGCAGTGAAAGAATACTGTCAACAAGCTGCATCACAGAAAAAGGCGGTTCAGTGGAGTTCACTCCATCTGAGGTCAAAATAAAGTATAATAATGCAATTATAGTGGAAGGTGTCAAGGCTATGGGACTATATTGGGTCCTTGGGAAAACTATGCAGAATCTAAATACTGCATCCCACAAATCTGCATCAAGTAGCCTTGAAACCTGGCATCTGCGAATGGGTCATATGTCAAAAGAGGCCCTCAAAAGACATGCTCCTAAGGCTGTAAAAGGCCTTAGCATAGATAATAGCCAAATGGAAGATAAGCCATGTTATGGCTGTGAAATGGGAAAATCACACCGTCTTCCATTCCCTCCCTCTCAAAAGAGAGCTTCAGCACCCTTGGAAGTCATTCATAGTGACCTAGTCGGTCCTTTACAATGTACTTCAATTCAAGGGAACCTATACTTCGCCACTTTCATAGACGACTTTAGCAAGACAGCTTTAGTTGTTGCTATGAAAGCAAAAAGTGATTTTACATTGGTCTTCTGTAACATTAAGGCATTCTTGGAAAATAAAACAGACAAGAAAATAAAGACCTTGTCAAACAATCATGCTGCTGGTTATACTGACTGTGGTTAGTAGCGGTGAGGCTAAACAAAGACAAGTACTTCAGAGGTTAGAAGAACTCTATATTACTATCTACACACCTAAACAAAGACAAGTCTAATATAATAGGTTAGTCTATAGGTAGTGAGAGAGTAGAGTAAAGGGAACTTACACTTCAGAGGTTAGAAGAACTCTGAAGTGGAAGAGACGAAACAGACACCCTTATATACCCATAGGGGCCAGGGGAAATGGTCTGTGTGCACTGGGAATAAGTCCACAAGTGCCGGACAATAAACAGAGAGGGATAAAGGCGATTGGCCAAAGAGATATCACATGCTTACTGCGCATTACTAAGTCCATCACTAATCAGCTGAGTAAGGTGAGAAAGAAGTGTAATAAAGATAACATAAAAAGTCCGATACTCCGAGATCTAATCTAATCTAATCTACAGCTGAAGCGAACCTTAGATGCCTGAAGCATCTCCAGACACGTCCTGTGTCAACAGACCTTACATACAGACCAAGGTGGCGAATTCATCAATAGGGAGCTGAAGTCAATACTTGAGCAGGCTGGCATAGAGCATAAATTGACAATGCCATATTCCCCACAACAGAATGGAAGGGCTGAAAGGTTCAACAGAACCATTATGGAAAAGGCTACCAGCATGCTGCATCATGCTGGTCTTTCCCTTGGTTTCTGGGAATGTGCAGTGTGAACAGCCTGTCACATATACAATAGAACGCCTATCCACTCTAATAAGTGGAGGACACTGCTTGAACTTCTGGATGGGGACATTCCAGATGTTTCTTACTTTAAAATATTTGGCTGCTTAGCCTATTACACTGTCCCAGAGGATAAAAGATGTAAACTGGATCATAAAGCCAGAGAAACAGTCTTTGTCAGGTATGCACCCCACTCTAAAGGATATCTCCTTTGGGATATGCATACTCGATCCTTTGTACTGTCAAGAGATGTGACATTTGATGAAGGATCCTTCCCATCCAACCTTGCCAAGGACAGCAAGGGAAAGCAAAAGGAAAAAGTTACACCTTTTGTCTTAGAAACTGAGAGGCCTGTCCAGCCTCAACCAGCAACAGCCACAGTTCCTCAGGCTCCTGAAGACAAGGAAGCCGAGGTTGAGGAACAGGAGGTAGTGGAACCTCCTCAAGTAAATCCTGAGCCTACCACACCCAAAAATGAGCTTGATACACACAATCAGACCATCTATCAGACACCACCATCCCAAATCTTGGAACCATCTGAACTCCCCCAGAGAACCTGTGCCAAAAGACAATCTAAGAAGAATGTTGGCAGACTTCCCCAACCAGTATTTACTAGGGAAAGTCCATGCTCTCAGCAACGTGACAGGGCAGTGCAGGAAGATTTAGATCTTGATACTGCCCGTCCCAAATGTTCACATTGCATGAATCCTCGATTTTATAATGAGGATAATGCTGAGTTCATGCAGGGTTCCTCCAGACTTGGGCACATGGAATTGCTAAATGCCACAGGAGTCTCTTATAGAGATCCCCTGACTTTTCAGGAGGCAATGCAGTCTGACAATGCCAATGAATGGCTTGAGGCATGTAAATATGAAATTGATGCCTTAGATAAATTAGATGTGTGGTGCCTTGAAGATCTTCCAAAAGGAAGAAAGGCTGTCAAGTCAAAATGGGTCTTTAAGCTGAAACCAGATGGACAGTTTCATGCTAGGCTTGTGGCAAAAGGGTTCACCCAAGTAGAAGGAGTGGACTTTGACGAAACATTTTCCCCAGTTGCCAGATTCAAATCACTTAGATTATTACTAGTGCTAGCTACGCTAGAGGATTGGGAAATCCACCAGATGGATGTCAAATCGGCATTCCTACATGGCGATCTGGATGAGGAAATTGTTACAACTCACTGTCGACTGCCTGGACAGTGGGTTGTATGCAAAAGGGAAGGGATTTGGAAGTGGGTAAAGGATGAGAGTGAGGGTGAAAGTGCAAGGGAGATGAAGCAAACAGCTCAAGGGCAAGGGATGAGAAGCCTTCCACAAGGTGGGGCTAATCTCCTAGGTAATCAGGAACCAGATCACAAGTGGACAGTCTGGAGCTGTCCATTCTATTCCCAAAGGGTTTATATATGTAATTACAACTGGGACTTTGGTCTGTGCACCACTTTAGGGGAGGTTAACTTCGCTTTAACTCCCTACTGATCCACCAATGAGAATAGCCCCACTTTTGGGCTTAGAAATCCGCAGTCCGCAGTCCACAGTTTGTGGACTGCTGTTTAGGCATTGTGGGGTTCTGTTAGTACTCTTCCCACAGGTCTCCAATTTGGCAGGAGTCCGGCCCTGGTCCGGACCGGCCCTTCTCTGGTCTTAATCTAGGGTTATCTTTGTCTCTGAGGGTTCTACAAGGTCTCTGGGAGTGTCTGGGGATTCCTGGGGGGTCAGGAGGTTTTCTAGGGTGTCAGTTCATGACAGAAATCTATATGGAGCAACCAGTTGGTTTCGTCATTGCTGGTCAAGAGTCCAAAGTTTGTAGACTACAAAAAGCATTATATGGTCTCAAACAAGCCTCCTGAGCATGGAATCTACAATTCCATGCAGTTCTTAATGAGCTGGGCTTTACTCGGACATACTCTGATGCAGGAGTATATGTGTTTCATCAAAAGGAGGGGGATGATTCACTCTATGTCATTCTTTATGTTGATGACATCACTATACTTGGATCTTCCAATGATAAGATAATGTGGCTGAAGTTGTCTCTATCCAGTAGATATGAGATGACTGACTTGGGAGAAATCCAGTCATACCTTGGAGTTAATATCACCAGGGATCATCCTAATAAGACACTGGAGATTGACCAAGCAGCCTACATTTTATGTGACGGTTCCATAGGCTGGTACAAGGGTTGAAGACATGTGATCTACTTTTCTTTTTTCTTTCTTCCTTTTTTTTTCTCATGCTACTCGTACCACATGACTTGCTGATAAAGGACTTATGACTCATCATTTATACTGCTGACTGATTGCTTACTGAGGATCTTACTCATCTGCTTACTGATCAGTAGTAGAGGGCATAACCCCTCCACTATCTATATCATTCTGGGACATTCTACTGTACAACCATTAGACTGTCTAGTGAAGGCTCTAGTAACTACCAGAATAGTCTCCCTATCAGCATACATGTATATAAAGACCTAGTAGAAAGGACAAGACGTTAAGTCTGTTCTTCTGTATTCAATACAGGTGCTTGAACTCACTTCACTGAACTGAAAGACCCCCACTTGAACCTTCTAAGCCTGTGCCTTAGAAGGACTTCGCCCCAGAAACTTGTGGCAGGACTTAGCGTCTCTGCTCGATTCCATCTCGCGCGCGTGCCCCTTGACCGGCATACTTTGACTTGACTTAGAAGAACTTTGAAGTCTTGATAACACAACCTTGAAACCCAGAACATTGACACAGCGTTGCACCTAGCTGTGACAGGGGGTGTGGGCATCGGGTTCATCTTTATCTTTGATTTCAGGATGCACGCATGGCCCTTTTTGTTGCTGACCTCTGGTATGGTTTTTGAGGGTAACATATCAGCTAGCTACAAATTGTTAATTCACCTGACCATGGAATCACATTAAGATATCTCATGTTACAACTCACTGTCGACTGCCTGGACAGTGGGTTGTATGCGAAGGGGAAGGGATTTGGAAGTGGGCAAAGGATGAGAGTGAGGGTGAAAGTGTGAGGGAGACAAAGCAAACAGCTCAAGGGCAAGGGATGAGAAGCCTTCCACAAGGTGGGGCTAATCTCCTAGGTAATCAGGAACCAGATCACAAGTGGACAGTCTGGAGCTGTCCATTCTATCCCTAAAGGGTTTATATATGTAATTACAACTGGGACTTTGGTCTGTGCACCACTTTAGGGGAGGTTAACTTCACTTTAACTCCCTACTGATCCACCAATGAGAATAGCCCCACTTTTGGGCTTAGAAATTTGCAGTCCGCAGTCTGCAGTTTGTGGACTGCTGTTTAGGCATTGTGGGGTTCTGTTAGTACTCTTCCCACAGGTCTTCCAATTTGGCAGGAGTCCAGCCCTGGTCCGGACCGGCCCTTCTCTGGTCTTAATCTAGGGTTATCTTTGTCTCTGAGGGTTCTACAAGGTCTCTGGGAGCATCTGGGGATTTCTGGGGGGTCAGGAGGTCTTCTAGGGTGTCAGTTCATGACATCTCATACCTCTTCATTACTTATTTCCATGGCATTGCTAGGATCATCTGATCCATCCTCAGCAGAAGAAGCGCTAAAATCAGCATTGTCTACATCACTATTGACATCATTCATGACAGCTTGCTTGCACTTCACAGAGGTCTTGTGTTTGAGAGAATGTGCAAGGCACCAGTGGGATGATTGTACAGGATTCCCAAACTCATCAAGCTTCTCCACAGCAATAGCTGTGGCTAATTGTGTACCTGCAGTGGTTTGGACTGGATGAGAGCGTTGACCTGGAAGGATAAGTATTTCATAGCTGCACTCAAATTTCACTTGAATGAACTATTTACTACCTTGGTTTATGTGAGAACATGGTTGAATAGGTTTGGGAGTTTTTGATGCATCAAGCTGTTGACCTTCTGGTCCTTGGGTGGGCTGATCTGTCATGGTAAGGCAAAGCTGTAAGACTCCACCACATGGATAGAGGATCTATTTATTGCATCTTGGGGCCTCCTTAATGCAGCGATCTCACCACAGTCAACAGAAAATTGAGCATTGTCCTTGTTCTTTGGATTAAATCATAATAATAGTAGCTTCATGAAAAATGGAAGCATACTGGCTGTTGAGATGGGCCGCTAGCGACTGGATTGTCGGGGCTCCTGATCTAATGATTATGATAAGATAATCTAAAGTGCGTCAGATAGTTGATTCAGAGACATTGCACACACAACACATTCCTTCTTTCTTGTCACATTTAAATAACTATATTTATTCTACTTAATGTCATGCTCCTCTGAGCAGTATAAAAGGTTGCTACTCTTTAAGCGTTCACTTCAGTTTTGACCACATAAACTGAACTGAGTACTAGTTAGTTTATCTTATCTCTTGTCTTTACTATATTTAGCTAATGCTTATCTGCTATCTAAATAGGTAAAGATTCTATATTGGGGGAGTTTTGGTGGCTTAATTACAAGATTAAAGCTCATTTATTCAATGCCATCTATGGCTGTTTTTTGACGGGTTTGGACAGCGTTTGCTGTACCTGTAACCGTCCGTCTCGATTATTGACTTGAGCTGGTATGGTACAGGTACGGCACCGTACTATGGCACCATCATACCGTAGGGTACAGGTACATAGTGATGTTCTGGCCCGGCTTGGCCCAAAAGCTGTGGCTTTGGCTTGGCCTGAGGCGGCTCTGGCTTTCCAGAAGTCTGGGCCAAGCCAAAGCTGCCACAGACGGCTTGGCCCTGGCCCGGCTTGGCCCAAGCTGCGGCTTTTGGCAGAGAAAATTTGATGACATATAACCAGTAGTTATAGTTCAGCTAATCCAAATCTGACTTAGTGTGTTACATATTGCAAAGCTATATCGAAGAAAAAGTTTGAAATGCCGCGATAAACATGATCACGTGACCCAAATCAACCACTTTGTGATCAGATTTCTACTGATTTTGACGATTGCTAATGCACTTGTATGTGCTGTTGAAAGCCACGGCCTGAGCCAGCAGCTTTGGCTTTTAGTTTCTCTGAGCTGGGCCAAAGCCCTTGCTGGGCTGTCACAACAGCCTGGCTTGGCCTGGCTTCTGGCTTTGAGCTGGGCCAGGCACATCACTACAGGTATGGTGCGCAGCCCTACCCTTACTACCCAATTTCCCTGTGGGATTTTTACTTTGGCTCTCTTATGCTGTACCTTGTCTATCTATTGTAATAGCTACTATGTACCTAGTAGTAGCTGCACAATTTAGGCAAGTCCTTGAAGCACGAATAAAGTTGATTTAAAAGAAAAAAAAGTGTTTTCTTAACTGAATTATCTCACTACCTGTTTAGGTAGCTTGTTTATCTAACCACATCTGCACTCAACACTTGTCTCGGAGTCCTCTATTATTACACCACCGCTAGACCTCTCTACACAGTCCGAGGCAGTACGCTACAACCAAAGTTCTAGACATGCTGCTCCGTCCCTCAAAGGCTGGTCCTGTCTCGATTGCCTTGTTCCCAGTCGCTCCGCTCCATGCCACTCGATTACGACCACTAGCCACGCTGGACTCCCCTTCACAAGTAGCCCATGACTTTCTCCCTCTTCCTGCCCTCTCCCCACCTTTTCGGTCCCACCTGTGCGCCAACCTTTTTTTGTCGTCCCTGGATCGATTACGCCATCTATTACCTTCTGTATTTTGCTTTGCTCGTGCAAGTGCCGTTAACATCTCTGATTACCAAGCGTTCTGGCTTGGTTGGTATTTTCTTTTGAACCTTGCACTCACTTTATACAACAAAGCTCTTCTAGTCTCGTTTCCATACCCATATACTCTCACGGCCGTCCACGCTCTCTTCGGATTTGTCGGCGGTACTTGTCTCCGGCTTAAAAACGTATATCAACCAAAGCCTCTCTGGGGTTCAGATTATGTTCTGCTGGCTGCGTTTAGTTTTCTGTACTCCGTCAACATTGCTATGAGTAACGCGTCTTTGGATCTTGTCACGGTCCCAGTAAGCTAGCTTCAACTTCCGCGACAAATTTTGGCTTAACATCCACAGTTCCATCAAGTTGTCCGCGCTGCAACACCATTTTTTACTACTGTCTTCTCATGGCATTTTTTTAACGCGCGTTTTGACCGTTATCAGGTCTCCTCGATAGCTGTTGTGATCCTTGGCGTTGGTCTTGCCAGTTACGGAGATTACTACTTCACAACATGGGGCTTCACCCTCACGCTTTCTGGTACTGTCCTGGCTGCTCTCAAAACGATGGCGACGCATGAAATTCAGACAGCACCACTCATTAAACAGCCTATTGGACTGCAGCCAAAACTATATCGCATCCGCATGCCGTTTGGAATGGCAAACATGTCTTCATCACTCCTGCCTCACTTTCGCCGTCATCGCCTCCAATTGCACCCCCTTGATCTCCTCACACGCCTATCTCGACTTGCCGTTCTACAGTGTATGGTCTATGCTTACCTCTTTGAAGAAACAGGCTTCGTACGAGGACCGTCCTCATTTTTAAGAACACCGTGGCAGGTTATCCTGATATCTGGAAATGGCATCATTGCATGCGCCCTGAACATCGTCAGCTTCGAAGCCAATCGACGGTCAGGTGCCCTTAGCATGGGTGTTGCAGGTTATTTCCGTTATCAATCCTCTCCACTCTGCCTCACTAAAACAAGCTTCTTGGTTAGCCAACGTGAAGCAGGTTCTTACTGTTCTCTGTGCCGTTTGGTTCTTCCATCTGACCATTACCCCTGTGAATGCCCTTGGTATCGCACTCACACTTCTTGGTGGTGGGTGGTACACTGTGATTGAGTACCGCTCAAAGATTGACCGCCCCCGCAACTGAGCTCTTGTACTTCTACATTTTTCCCTTAACCCCAGCAATACTGTAACCAGGAAGGGGATCTGATATACCGACTCCTTCCCCGTCTACTATGACATGTTTTCCGTTGTCGTTTTGTCATCTCCACTTAATGCCACGACTACCTTTGGATTCAAGTCCCACATAAGAGACAGTTGACAACATTGTGCACACCCCTGCAGAACTAATAGAGTCTTCCCCAACAACTTAAGCGACTTGCGCAGCAATCATGTCCTCTTTAAAGGTCGTCCTCACCTGAAGTTTGTTAACATGGCATACAAACGGCGACTGGAACCGTGTTACCTCTGAGTAAAATACGTCGTCCTCAATGACTCTCAGGCCGGTCAAGGAAAGCGCCTTGCACACCTCCAAGCAGGCGCGGTGTGCTTCTAGTGTGATTGCTGCGGAAGTAAACGCGGGAGTATGATTTCCTCCATTTGGCTCTGTTGGAATGGCTGCAAGGTGGGAGAGGTACTCAATTTCTACACATGTGCAGCAAAGAGATGCATACAGAATCCAGGGTGGATGGATGGTATCGCTTGCCAGAAGCTGAGTACCTCAAGAGCGCACGACTGAGGGGAAATAATACCATATGTTATGTTGCCCTGAAACAAGGATGCTTAGTATGAAGGCATGAACTTGAGCATGAGCCTCACAAAGTCGGTTGATGCACTGCTTATACCCCATTCGTAGTCGATGGGTCCTGTTTTATTTCTAAAAATCCGCGCGAAGGTTTTAGCTGCGTTCCCAAGTGCGGAGATTTTATCAGTCATGGAACACTTTAGAAAAGTTTGCTCGACCTAAGGCCTTATTTTGCCGCAAGTCATGCATAGGAGTTCCCATTTCCGAAACCTCAACGCTGCATCCAGTCGCCAATGCCGAGGCCCTAGAGGGCGTTTTTGAAATTCCAAATGGAAGGACTTAGGTGGGTGACTCACTGGAAGCAGGCACGAACGCGCGGATCAACCTCTTTCACCTCTGCGACAGTCGGTGCGCGAACATACCAGCTACCTTCGCATCAGTAGAGTCCTCCATGGAAATGTGCAAGGCTCACAGCATTTCTGCATTGTCTGGAATAACTAGGGTCCAGATAGCATCAGGGCGAGTAGACGGAGAATGTAGGGAATCCCTCACTGTTCGCCGCCCAATCTTTTCCTTCAAATACTCCGTGGATACGATGAGATGGCTTTACTTGCTGTCGAAGCAAAGCAATATTCGTATATGCAGCGACAGCCGCATCTAAGGCATTCTGCCCTTCCCATGGAGAGAGTGCAGCATGGGCTCTGTAGTACTGAGATGACACCTGCCAAAGTGAAGTAAAATTTCACACACGTATGGCCACGATATTCCACCGAGAGACGCTGCAAAGAGAGAGAGCTACTAAGGCTTGCACCGTATTCAGGACCAGGAGCAGGGTGGCACCTGCATTAGGTATTATGAGATGCGTACACGCGCAGACAAAGAGCATTAACTCGCATCAAGCATGCATCCATTTCCTTATATGCACCTTTTTCGAGCAAAATGACCTTACCTATGCCGCCTTCCTCAGCTGGTTTCGTCTTTATTATACACCCACGCCTTCAAGAAAGTAGATGGCGCATACCGGGAGTTCCCAGAAGAATCACTTTTCCGGGTATATCGTGTTCAATCAAGGCCGCTTTGGTAGCAAGTGCAACAGCAACCCCCGCCATAGCGATAAGATTGTGGCCACATGCGTGGCCAATACCAGGGAGCGCATCCATCTCAGAATTAACCCCGAGGACACGCCCACCACTACGATGGGTGAAGGTTGCTACCCAAGCAGTGTCAGATGATAATGCTTCTTCACGTTCCAGCCGTGTCTCTCCATGAACTCGGTGAGAACATCATGGGCGTAACTGCAGAATCGACACATCAGTGGTCAGCGACGAGAGTACAATCTCCATATAAAAAGCATACGTTTCTTGGAACTTCAGTTCAGGATGACCTGCGTAGCGTTGGATTGAACAAATTACTCAACTCACCAACCACGGATACAACGTACCATGAATGGCAAGGCTGAGGGATCGGAGCTCCTGATCAAGGCCAGATAACTCTTTCGAAACCGTCTCGTAAATATCAGGTCTGTAGATATCCAGGGACTCATCGCGCTCGAGTACATTGCAAAGGTGACATCTCCCGGCGTATTCCGTGCCCACCAAAACTGAGCGTGGCCTTCAACTCCGGAATCGGTGGCCATGAAAAGGGTATCGCAGTACAACCTACAACTGGAAGTTGGAGAATCACTAGACTAGAAACAGCACATCATACGTAATCGATGTAATGTAAGCCAATCTTTGGACTACACGGATCGCGCTATCTCATTCCATGTCTACAGAAAAGCTTTCTAGATATATAAACCGACACCTCCTCCTTCTGTCTCAAGAACGCGATGCTGAGATTGAGAGGACCTCACTTATTTTCTCAAAGTGTGGTCCAAAACTACTGGAGCAAAAAGGGCTTGCTTTAAACGGGCTGGGAGTCTCCAGTATAAGTGTCGGCCTCGGAAACAGAACGTGAGCTCTTCCTTCCACAGAACGCGAAGTCACACGATTTATAGAAGGGTAGTCTTGTTGAATTAGAACGCCCAGCTGCATATCATACGATCACTACCTTTCCCCCGCATACATTCAGGTGCGAGGGCTTTTTATGTCATTTTTTGCTCTCTAGATCACCCACAATTAGGCCGGGAGATCTTGTGTCTATTGAAGAGAACGTAGTTTCTGCCAGTAGATCCAAGAAATCTAGTAAACCAAGCAGCGTATCATTGCGAGACAAAGTTAAGCAAGCAGTGGAGGGTGTCGTTTACAAGGTAAATCAACGACAGGATTCCTTTTGAGCCAACTTGACGGTTTTCGAGATTTTGGACTCTCGCATCGTTATTGCTATTGATCCATCACAATCGGATCTTAGTGACTTCGAACTTCCGGAGCGCTGTAGAGTCACGAAGCTGGCCAATAGTATTACTTATGATCGGCAAGCCTTTTCTTGTCACTCACACCTTAACTCAGTCTAACTTGTGTGACAGAATGGAACATGCGTTAAAACGTTTAGAGAAGATGATTGTCTCACCAGCCCATCTGGATGCGATAGTACGCCCTCCTATTTTTCCAGGGGAAACCTGGTTCAAATTCCAGTGTAAAGAGCGGAGCTGGGCGGTCTCGATTAGTTGAAGTGCTCCTTGGGGTGGTAGTGCCCTCGCGAAGTACCATGATGCACAACATATCCTTTTTTGATGATTTGCTCAATGACAGCCAAAAAGCAGCCGTTAAGTTTGCGCTTGAGTCAGCCGAAGTCGCATGCATTCACGGCCCTCCTGGTGACGATATCTGCTAAAGCGCATCGCATGTTTCCCTGACCGTACTACTATTGCAGGTACTGGAAAGACCCATACGCTCATAGAAATTATCAGGCAACTCACTTCTATCACTTTGGTTAATCCCCATCCACTGCGCTTGCTAGTGTGCGGGGCATCAAATTTGTCGGTTGACAATATTCTGGAACGTCTTCTGGCGCTCCCCACTCCTTTCAAAGGTGAAAAGTTGAAAGTTACACGTATTGGTCATCCTGCGCGTGTTATTGCCCATGAGGGCGCTCTTAATGCCACTTTAGAAGCCCAAGCAGAGCGATCGGATCAGGTCCGAGGTCTTCATATTTCCTGTGATATGTTATTCTTATTTCATGCAAGGCGGTGCTGGTGAGAGACGTCAAGGCTGAATTAGAGAGTACGTTGAATGTCCTGTCTGGAAGAGGGAAAGGAGGGAAAGTGCCGCGAGGTTCAGAGCGAAGAAGGATTTGGGAGGAAGTCCGCACATTAAGGAAAGAGTATGCATGATGCACTGACTTTCTGTTTCGATTCTACTCACAATGGATACTCACGTTTAGATACCGCCAGAGAGAAAGCGGTATAGCAAGAGCAGTCTTACAAGAGTCTCAGGCAAGCAAGCAATTCTTTCCAAAGTGGCCACGCTTACTTTTAACATAGGTGGTGCTTGCCACTTGTCATTCATCAGGGGGGCATCAACTCCGCGCCCAGGAGTTCGATGTAGTCATTATCGATGAAGCAACTCAGGCGCTTGAAGCCGTAATGCCCCCTTCCCATAGCTGTGGTAGTTGGCCCTTACATGTGTTTCAGGTCTGCTGGGTACCTATACTCAAGGCAAAGAAACTTATCCTCGCAGGGGACCCAAAACAACTTCCTCCCACAGTTCTTTCATCACCCAAATCAACAGAGTGTCCGTCTCAAAGTGTACATCGTACATCGTATAAGGCAGATGCTCTTACAAACCCGTCGGGAACCACAAATCCTTCCCGACAGGTTGACGAAGGTTCTGACGCTGATGATAGCAGCGACAACGAACCGGACCAAATTGAAACATCGAGCAGAATGTCCGAGAAAGGTTTGACGCCTGACGCTCAGCAACTCACGTCAAAAATGGCCTCGGGTTTGTGTTATCGCAGCCTTGCGCTGCCCCGCACTCTAGAGTTGACAATGTTCGAGAGGCTGGAGAAAATGTACGGTCCTAGGATTAAGAGCATGCTGACGACTCAATACCGGTATGTGGTGGTGCCTCAGCCCCGGGACCACTTCCGTGATTTCTATTGACCAGAATGCATGCGAAGATAGCTGAATTTCCCTCGAAGGCTATGTATGGTTCCAACCTCATCACTCACCCTTCTGTCGCTAGCCACCTTCTTCGTCATTTACCGAATATCACAATAACATCGGAAGAAGACGCTCAAGAAATTCTCGGGACTCCTGTGGTTTTCCTCGATACTGCAGGTTGCGAGTACTTTGAGAAGCTGGAAGGTGACGGTGACGAAGGTAGCAGATGTAATGAAAATGAGGGGATGGTCGTAAAGAATTGGTTAACAAATCTAGTGCGTTTCTCAGCTTCGACGTGTTTGCTGTGGGCTCGATCTCTCTCTCTCGGGCCGTAAACAAGGTTTCGGCAGGGGTCAAGCCATCTCAAGTTGGAATAATCACACCGTGCGCTAGCGCCCATATCGCCTGATATATGCGGTATTGGTGTTCACACGTAGACCTGAACAGGTACCAGGCCCAAGTTACATTGTTGACTTCTCTTCTTCGTCCACTGCACGGCCCAGATCTTGAGATAGGCACTGTAGATGGAATGCAGGGGCGCGAGAAGGAGGCTGTGATTATCAGCCTAGTTAGAAGTAACGACAAGGTAACCCAGAGTATCTCTTACCGTGATGTATTCGCCCCAACCAACAATATTTCCCAGCGTGAGGTGGGATTTCTTAAAGAAGAACGCAGGCTCAATGGCATGTAAATTCATTTAAACACTCCTCCCCCGATTTAATTGTTCCCCTAGTGGCCATGACACGCGCAAGGCGGCATCTCGTGAGCAAGAACGTAGGCTCAAGCATCAGCATGTTACTAATGTTTCATTCAGTGTGTGGTTGGGGACTCGTCCACAGTGCAGCACGGCAGCAAATACTTGAAAGATTGGCTAGCTTGGTTGGAGGAAAATGGGGATGTTCGCTTTGCGGATTTGAACTAACGTTTGCAGGACAGTAATATCGAGACAATCAGTGGTAGAGTAAAATATGCAGATAATCGTAAGACATGGATAGTCCTCGATCTATGCAGGTCTTCGGAACGAGGCAAATAGGTTACAATGCGTATTAGTCGTGTTTCGTTGACAAGGCCGACTAATATTCCTCATCCGACAGAGATGCGTACTCTGAGACTGAGCGCGTATCCTCATACTCCGCAACAACCTCCCGCATCGCGTACCTCATAATGGGCGTAGCAGGGAGCACCTTTGGTCCAAAAACCTCGTCGTCTTCCTGTTGATGTGCCAAGTCCGGCTCCACAATTGTGTAGGGCTCGCCGTCCATGCCATCCATCTCGACTGAATCGCTCACGATCGCCGTCCCACTGCTGGATGCGCCGATGTGGTGGACGCCAATACTGACACGGCGGCTAGTAGGCATAGCCTGTTCAAGTCCGGCTTGAGACGCCACACCTTCTTGGGATTCGGAACCTTCCTTCGTGACAGGATCCATCCACCGAAGATCAAGAATACGCCCGCGCACCATGCCGTCAACAGCCCGTACACCAAATTCCCGGCAGAGCATAAAGTACGGCAAGGAGCGTACACCAGGCTGAGTGAGGCGGCTCATGACGCGAAGGAGTTGCAATGCCGTAAAATCCGACACGTAACCTGGCTCCGAGACAGGGGAAGGGGCGTGCGGGTTGCGGGATGCGCCAGTAAGGGGTGAATAAATGGGGAAGCCACCACCAGATCGCGTGGGAGAAGCTGGATTTACACCAGACTGGCGCATCGCGGCGGTAGCGCTGCTCCGGCGACTACGCGGCTTATTGTGTTCGACTAATTGAGGATTCTGGGCGGTGTGGATAATGTGAAGGTTGAGAAGGGCATGTGCTTGAATGAAATGGGAGCTTTGATGGACTATTTTGGCATGAAAATAATCAGGATTTGACTACTGGCGCACCACCTTCAGTCACTTACTTTCCAGGCGCCCGTTGGAGTTCACTGATCAGGTCAACAATGAGCGAGATTCTATTCGCACATGATAGTGTTACTTACCGTAGTCAGTGACATAGTCTTGGATGTGTACAAGCCGCCCTCCGAATGCTTCGTACAGTCTTTCGAACTCAAGGCCACTCCTAAGCCTCTCCGACACTCGAGGTAAAACCCTTTCTTCATAAAAGGTACGCGTCTCTGCTTTTGAGCAATCGCCGATCGTGATGATCTTTGCAAGTCGTGTTAGGGCTTCCTTTGGTCCACAAAGCTGTACGTACCTTGCAATGTTGCATGACGTTTAGTTGTCTGAGCCACGATTGATAAAAGGGGTCGCTGGTCACGTGGATGACATGACATAGTCGGTCCTGCTTTGTTAACACGAGCATGGAATCCAGGAGAGCTTTCATCGCTTCGACAGATTGGATAAGACCCGGGCTGGAAGCATCGCGTTCAAATTGATTGATTGATAGAAGGAATAATAAACGCATACAGCTTGTGGGCTTCATCTAAGAAAAATACTGGCATTTTCTTAAGCAGCTTCGCTGGCGGTTTCTCTTGGGTTTGCTGGGTTTCAGTTTGGCTCGACTTGCGTTGGTCAACACGATCACGCGATGATGAACGAAGATGCCACCATCTGAACTGCCGCGTTCGGCTCTGGTTCGAGACGGGGTTGGAATTAACCCTGGGCTCGGGCTGGGAGCGCATTCTGAGCGTTCCTGAGGTATGAACTCCCTGTACTTCAGAAGAGAACTCTGAATCACTTGGTCAGAGGAATAAATGAAGCAATAGACTCAGATGGATAACCTGAAAGAGCTCCATGAGTCTTGCAATATCACTGGTCCTTATTTGGCCAGAACCATTTGCATCGGATAATCGGCGTTCAACATTTATGCGGTCATGCTAATAGTTGCTATAGCCGTGAGTGCGCGGGTTCAAGTTAAACGATATCAACACACCTTAAACCCCCATGCTTCCTTCTCGAAGTCCTCGTATCCCCTTACGTCGGCGATGTAATTAAAATATTGCTCCATTTGCTGGCTAAGACTTATGTAAAGACTGTCCAAGTCCGCAAAGCCAGCAATTCTGAGATCGAAATGAAGGACATGGTACTTGTCAGATGTAAGAAGTTGTCGCAAGAGAGCAGTCTACGTAGCAAAAGATCAGGACCGGAGGAGCAAAAGTTTGTAGATGCAGGACAACCTTGCCAACGGAACTGGCACCGAAAAGTACGGTGAAGCAGGGCTCTTCTTCTAAAGCACGCCCGACGGCTTGAAGCTCAGCTGGGCGAGGAAAGAAATTTGGAAGACGTGAAAAGGTGTGCGATGGACGAAGCTGAGCTCGTTCTCGCGATTCAGCGATCTCTCTTCGTGCTTCCTCCAACAGTTGGCGAGACTCAGCGAGGGAGCGAAGGGTAGAGGCAGGCTGATACGTATGGGAAGAGAAAGACATTGTGTTGGTGTACATTGAACGATAGTTAGGTCACGACGAAGGGGGGAAGAGGCCAAGCGTGAGCTATGCGATAGAGGGAAACCTAAAGGACGTGCGTACGTTTGTGACAACCTGCAGGATCTCGCCTATGCCAAAGAAGCTTCGCTTTTGGTGACTACTGGAGGCCACGCTATGACGAGAGGCATTGGAAGGTGACAAACAGTGATAGGAGGATCGGGCGACGCGGGTGTGGAGGCCACGATGATTTGGCAACGAGACAGCGTTTACCGCAGGTGGGCGTAGTGAATTACCAAGGCTCATGTACAAGGAGTTGAAAACGCGAGGCCTTGTGGAATGTAAAAGAGAGGAATTGAGATATGGTAGATGGGCACAGAGAGTACCAACGACGTTGACATACATGAAATGGTAGGTACGCACGTTGCAAATGGCAAAACATATTTTTTGGTGTCGTATTTAATTTCAATGGTGTCACACACGCATATACGCATACACGCGTATAAGGTGAGGTGAGGAGGCTAAGGAGGCTAAGGAGGCCAAGGCTAAAATATATATATAAAACATACAATATTTAGATAAAGATGAATAATAGATAGTGCTGTGTATGTCATCACGTGATATGATAAAAATCAATAATCAATAATAAAATAAAATCCACACTTCCACTTCTGATACAACAATGACCTTTGCCTTGTTCGTGTTCGTAACCAATTATCCTTCCCTCTACTCAGCTCTCACTCTCACACCATCCTCCGTCCATTATCTTTCCTTACTAACCCATGCAGAGAGGTGGAGATCGTGGCAGGGGTCGAGGTGGTCAAGAACGCGGAAGGGGCAACCGTGGCGCCAGTCCCACTGGTAGGGGAGGTCTCCCCGGCGATAGTACTTACAGGTCCCGTGGTGGCCCTCCCCGCGGTGGACCTGGAGGCGGCCGAGGTCGCGGTAGTGGTTTCGTACCCCGAGAACAAGGCGGGTACGTGCATTATTGGCGTCCTTCGTCACTCTACTAACCTCCCTTTCTTATCTTTCATCAGCATTTTCGCGGAAGGCCAACCCGCCGTCATAGATGCTCGACTTGCCAATTCCGCCGAAGATCGCCTGGTCTCCTCGTTCAAATCTCTCTCCTTGCGCCAGGACGCTATGCCACCTCGTCCCGATTATGGGACAAAAGGTCAATCTTCCTGACATGCTTCCTTTTCGATCGGACCTAATGTATGTAACATCCAGGAAAGCAAATCAAGCTGCGCACCAATTTCTTCCCTGTACGGGTTCCTAAGGGTCCTCTCCACGAGTATGACATTAGCATTTCCCCTCAAGCCATAGCGAATCGCAGGGTTAAGAAGAGGATATTTCAGCTTGCGGAGATAACCGAGGAATGGGCCGCTAATGGGTTGAAAGGCTGTGTTGCCCACGATTCTAGCGCCAAGCTAATCGCAGCCAAGATCTTACCTCAACCTCTTACAATCACTATTTCTTATTTCGAGGACGATGACGGCCAAAGTAACATTGATAAAGGCCTGAAAGAATACACGTTAACCATCGAGTATACACAGCCCATAGAAACGGATAGCTTACAACAGTAAAGCCATGTCTTTGTTCTTTGAGAACTGACAACTTTCAACTTGCGTAGATACCTCGTTGGCCACGCTCAATACCGAAACTACGATATCCTCCCAGTCATATCTGCACTGAACCTTATTTTGAGTGCGCATCCAAACCGTACTCAGGCTGGTGGCGGTGTCGTTGTCGGAAGGAACCGCTATTTCTTTCCTTCGGCATCGCCGCCATTCCCTCTTGGTGGTGGGCTTGAGGCTTGGAGGGGCTTTTACTCTTCAGTCAGGCCTTCGTTCAATCAGCTCATGGTCAACGTTAATGTCTGTGCGACCGCCTTTTACTCAGAAGGAAATTTGGCCGAAGCAATGATTGCATTCGAACAAGCCAGCTTTGGTGCGAGAATGTCTGCGTTCGTGCAACGCGTTAGAATCAAAACCGATCATCTCGGTCACCAAAAGACGGTGAAGCGATTGGCCAAACTCAACGCCAAGCAACACAAATTCGACGCCCAAGAACTTGGGGGTACGGTCACTGTTGAAGAATATTTCCGACGAAGTGAGTTGCCCCTTAAACTCTTTTTTGGGCTGGTCCCCATCGTGATTACCCATTTGTAGAGTACAAAATCAACTTGCGCTACCCAAATCTTCCTTTGGTCGACGTGGGAGGCAAGAAGGCTATCTATCTTCCCCCGGAAGTGTGCACCATCCTTCCCGGCCAGCCCTTCCGCGGAAGGCTGCTTGATGAACAGACGGCTGAGATGATCAAGGTTGCTGCTAAGCCTCCTAATGTTAATGCCAATGCCATCACGGTTAGCGGACTACGCGAACTCGGTTTTACGCGTGGGCCGAGTGTCTCCCCTGTTTTGGACGTGTTTGGGGTTTCCATTGGCAATGAAATGGCAGTCGTTCCCGCCCGCATCTTGAGTCCACCCCGTATTCGTTATGGGAAAGGCGAACAAAGCGTTGACGACAGGGCCAGTTGGAACCTACGGAATGTTGTCTTTGCTGAAGGCGCCAAGCTTGGCCTGTGGACAGTACTAGTTATCAAAGATGGTAATCGTTGGGACGAATTCAGCGATGCCCAAGACCCCGAGTTGCGGAGCATCATTGAAGGCTTCGCCTCAATGTGCAGGACTTGTGGGATCAGTGTAACTCAGACACCCCCCCTGATCGCCGTTGCAGAGCTTCCGCGAAAAGATCCCCAAGATCCCATTCGAACTCAGGCGATCAATGCTATTCGCAGTGCACTGATGGCAACGAAGCAGAAGCCCGCCTTCCTTCTCGTGATCCTGTCGAATGGCGACAAGCACATTTACTCGGGTTTGAAACATCTGTGCGACGTCTACTTGGACGTTCCTAATGTTTGCGTGCAAGTCGGGAAGATCCGGAAGGAGCGCGGCCAGTTACAGTACTACGCCAACGTTGCTCTCAAAGTAAACATGAAGCTCGGCGGCGTCAACCACGCTGTGGACGAGGTATCCATAAGTAAACTGCGTCAACCCCCTACTATGCTCGTCGGAATGGATGTCACCCATCCAGGACCGTCAACGGTCAAGGGAACGCCGTCCATCGCCGCCGTAGTGGCTAGTGCAGATCTTCGATTCAGTCAGTATCCGTCAAGCATGCGCATCCAAGAGTCGAAAAAGGAGGTCTGTCGGCATTTCTGATTCTTACAAGTACAATTTCTCACCCTCTCTCAGATGATTACAGACTTGAGGAACATGATGGAGGAGCGTTTACTGGCTTATCGGGCCAAGAACAGGGATCTTCCTCAGAGGATTCTCGTTTATCGCGATGGCGTCTCAGAGGTCTATTGATTGCACTTGTTTCATTTAACCTATTTAATTTGGTATTCGCGCAGGGCCAATTCTCAATCGTTGTCAGCGACGAGATTCCCAAGATCCGGGCTTCGTTTAGGAAGTTTGACACCGCACAAGGTCCCTATCGCCCCAAGCTGACCGTTGTCATATGTGGCAAAAGACATCACACGCGATTCTACCCCACGGAGGGTGTCAATGCAGATCATAATGGAAATCCCAGACCGGGCACAATCGTTGACCGTGGTGTCACAGCCATCTACGAGTTTGACTTTTTCCTACAAGCTCATGGCGGATTGCAAGGCACGACCCGCCCAACGCATTACTATGTCGTGTGCAATGAGATGGATATGAATGCGGATGACCTCCAGAGCTTGACCAATGCCATCAGCTATACCTTTGCTAGGGCTACAAAAGCTGTTAGCCTGGCGGCTCCTGCGTACTACGCCGACCTCGCCTGCGAACGGGGGCGATGCTACCTTCACAAACTTCTCATGGGTTTTTCTGATACCAACACTACAACAACCAGCGGTTCCACTGCCGAGGAAGACGTATTCAGAGAGGCTGAGAAACTTTGGAATGGTGGTGTGAAAGGTAAACTAAAGGAAAGTATGTTCTACCTGTGAAACCGAGTATTCAGTGGTTCGGATTTGTTATGAGTGCTGTCGAATAGACCGCCATATATGTTGCAGACATGTTTGTTCACCATCTTATCTATTACTGATGTCCGTTTCCCCTGTACATTTTGGTTACCGTTACTTTCTACAACCCCTTGTAACTGGCTTCCCCCTTCCCTTTCTCCTGTATTGATGGTGCATACCGGTCCTAAAAGATGAATGTAGTCTTACCTTTCCGGACATGCATTATGGAAGGTAGCCCAACCAAAAAGGTGACGTAACTAGGTGAAAGATAATTGACGCGACGTACGAATCGAATGATGGTGGTAGCCGAGAGGAAGCACACAGGACATGGCCCACGTACGGGTCTACCTAATCAGTGAAGCAGCCCAAGGACCTATCTTCCCATCTACCGCGGTGCGCAGTATCATGCGCACGCTGGTGAGACCACCCACGTGCACCTGCGGCCGATTTGAGCCTGCATGCCGCACGGACATATCTGGGCCAGTACCAAAGTCCCAAGCCATCTCCCCCTCGATGCGCTCAGCCGATGGCGGTCTTCCATACACCTCTAAATCGACGTTCTGCAAGTGGACAGAAGAAGTAGGCTTCATGTCATGGAAGGTCCGTGCGGGACAATGTTTAGCTCGCGCTAATTTCTTGTTCGGATCCTGGGCCGAACCGTCTCTCGAAGGGTTGCCAAGTTCTTTTGGTGGACTGGCATGACTTCTCGGGTAACGTGCCTTATCCAAATATCCTGAAACTTTCATACGGCTTCGCTTCTGATGACCCTTCCCATAGGAGGCCCGGATAATATCCTTTGATCCAGCAATGACCGGGCCCGTGGAAACTTTGTAAACGATGACTGAGGGACGAGACGCCCCGACAGAAGACTGTTTCTGTCTCGATCTGACTGGGAAGCACTCCATGATGAATTCTGCTGAACATTGCAGCCTGAGGCCGGCCTCGAGATCTCTAAATTGTCCTTCAAAATATTCGAAAGGTTGAAAGACCCGAGAGACCGTCTCTGTCTCTTTTCGACACCCTGATTCCTCACGATCACTAAAATTTAACGGAGTGAATGGAGATGGTGTCAGAAACTTCCTCGAACGTGCAGAAGGGGTGGAAAATGGAACGTCGAGTGTGGTGGCACAGACTGGTGAAACAGTATGTTCTCCTCGCTTTAATGCGTTGGCAATATGCGCATCAGCATTTGGCGATCCATATTTTTGCGTATGTACCGGCGTCCCACTTGGCCCAAATCCGCGCTGTGGGTCCGAAACTTCTGAAGGTATTGTCTCCCAGGTGGCGCAACCAGAACCTAACCTTATTTTCCGTTTCCCCAATAAATTAGAAAGACCAGTTGATCGATGACCCGGCGAACTGTGGTTCGATTCTGCAGAAGGTGTTCGGGGAGGAGCGTTTGTTCCGAGTTCAACTGGCCATTTCAGTGGCAATGGATGTTTCGAGGTCGTGGCAGGAACAGAACGGCAAGGAATAGCAACTCCAATATTCTCGTGAGTTCCTGTAACGACGTTTTGCAGCGCCGACGCGTGCAGCGGGCCAGAACGCGAAAATTGACCAGCATGGAAATTGCTTCTGGAGTTCTGCAATCTGGCTTTCAACGAATTCTTCCATTCCTTCCTGAGGCCAGACGTCCGTAGCGAGAGGAATTCCCGAAAGGCAGAATCCCGATTGGGTGTTTGACTGGGCAAGAACAACGGAACTTTGCCATGGGTATGTCCGAGAGCATCACGAGAAGCGGAGAATAGCCCTGGAAACTGCTCCAGATGGACCGGTCAAGCCTGGGGTATGCCCCCGATATTGCGCACGTATTACAAAATTTGCAGTCGAGTTTTTCGCCGGATGGGAATGGATTCCCGACATTTCAGGTGTGCTGCGGAATTGCGAAGGAATCTCATGTGATTGAGGAAGACGGCCGGAGACATGGCCGGTACTAAGATGAAGGTTCTCCCGTGAGTCTTTGGATACCATCGCAATGAAGATGTTGTCATGAGGAAGGTACAAACCATGAGGGCTAGGAGGACAAAAAGTCATTACTGACCTTGAACCAGAGAGCAACGGGGGATTCGATTGGCCTTGGGAACCCCCCTCGGCATAAGTAGGAGATGTGGACGTCCTGATAACGGGAATGCGAATGGCAGGTATAGAAGTGTCGTTCTGAGCACGATCACCGGATTTCGAGAGAAGGGGGCCCTATTGTCGAAACATTTCCGAATCACTGGACACGGAGATAGAAATGGCTGGAGGATGTGTGGCAGTGGTGAGTCTGGAAAGGAGATCACAGACCGACCAGCCAGGAGACAGATTTACGCATCGTAGAATGTAAAATGCAAACGAGATTCGGGAAGGGTCATAATCAAAAGAAGGATCATCAACCCAACGGGAGGTCGACAATAAAGATGTACGGTCCAAAAATAAGCCCTGTGGTGGGTGGCAAGGGCGTGAGGACCTTCGGATCTATTGCTGGGCCAGGCAATCTTACGATAAAAAAAAAAGGCTCTTTGAAAAGCATTTCGGATATGAGTGTCCGCACACGCTCGACCGATACGGCGAGGACATTCGGAGGATCTGATCATGGGAAAATACTGAGAAGATTGGCGCAGAGTTGCTCCCTTGATTGACGACGCGTGAACAAGCGGAACGAGTGATACAAGTCGCAACCAACGCGAAAAATCGAATGAAGATCTGTAAAGAAAGCAGAGCAGCCTCCAGGGTATGTGGGATTAGGCGAGACTTGGGACATTGTGAACAAGCACCGCTGAGGCTGACTTTTTTGAGTTTAGATTGATTATTGAATGAATCGTTGGCCGTTGTTGTGGAAAATGCGGTCACCTGACCATGACACAAGTTAAGTTACTCGTCAAGTCAAGTCAAGTCAAGTCAAGAATCCCTAGCGATCGCGGCCTTCTTCAGCCACTCCCCAAAATACTCGCAACCGCTAGGTCCCACCGGTCCCCCTTCTTTGCAGAAACCAAACACAGGGCAGCCTCCACATGGCGCTTCGGACCAACCCAATGCTACGCGTTCTTGGCGGACTGCTCGATATACATATGAACTCCCGAAGAATTTATCGCCTAAGGACGTGGGGGCTAAGGGCGAGCGCGTACGAGCTCTCCTCTTGGATTGTGATAGCTTAATGGTCTTTCGTGAGCTTGAGCGCAGTCGCGTGCTTTTCGACCCCTCCTCCGAGTCGTTCTCAGAGTCCGAAGAACCGGTGTCAGACTGAGAGGCTGGCTCAGACGCTTTACCCCTTCCGCCTGATTTTGTCATTGACCTCGAGGTACTCCCCGACACAGATATGACTCGTTTCAACGTGTGCCCATCCTCCTCATCTTTACTGTCATCATCATCAGTTTTCCGCTTCTTTCGTCTTTTGACATTGCTTCCCTCGCTGCTGCCGCTGTCGCTCATGCCGCCACGATCACGTTTTCTCTTCTTTCGTTTGTTCCTGGATGATTGTACCTTCTTCGATGGCTGATTTCGTGAGTGCCCATCTCCGTCCTCTGTGCTTGATGACGTTCCATCACCCCCGGGTCGCCTCTTTCCTTTGGCTTTCCTTCTCTTTTGGACCGCTCCAGTAGAGGACGTGGAGGAAGAGTCATCGAACGCGTCATCACCAAGGTCATTGTCCGCCCATGTTGAGACACCAAACGTTGGAAACTATTGCCGTAAGGAATCAGGAGGAGTGTGCCAGAACACCAACGATTTAAAGGCAAGCGCACTCGTTCAACTTCCCCATCGAGTACTAAAACATTGAGCAGCATCTCCACATGTTCCTCGGTGAATTGGGTCTCCGTGATTTTGCTCTTGGTCAGAAAGGCGAGGACTTCCTTGGCGTTTGGATAGGAAATACCAGCATTGACAGGGTACAAAGGCTGCAACGAAAATGAACTACCTTCGTCGTGCTTGTGTTTTGGTAGTGTCTAGATATCCCCAAGTTAGCCGGAGGGAAGGATGAAATGAGTGGCTACAGACCCGCTCTCTGATATATCGTAGACAGGCACTACAGAGCAACTTGATGAATTCGGTGTCTAATTCATTGTCTGTATACCACGGTCCTCCTGTAAGTTCGACAGATGGTTCAAGATGTGCCATCATATAAATCTTGCGTGTTGGGTACTATAAAGCAAGAAGTCAGAGTGGCCTTCAGAGGGCAGAGCAGATCGATAAAACCTTGACGCCTTTGACAGACTTGATGAGCTGTTTCTGAACGAGGGACTTCAAGCAGCGATCGATCACCGTCTGATGAAGCTCCGTTTTTGCTTTTAAATGTTTAGTCCATATTCCTAGATGCTTCGGACTAAAGCGAAAGTTCAGAGAAAAGAAATCGCCAACGGTCACCTTGATTCGCAGCTGCCTGAATGTGACCAAGAACCATGCTCTCTTCTCCACTCAAGCCCTTCTTTCTGGACCGTTAGTTAGCATTAGCCAGACGCGAAGATTCATTCTCCGCACGCGTCGAGTTCATTCTTCTGTACGGCACGGTATGAAAGATTTCCATTGGTATCTCTCATGAGCTTGAGAAGACCCTGTAATCGCGTAAATATCAATCGAGACGATGCAGGCACGATGAGATGAGCGCCACATACAGCAGCCAGGAGGAAATTGACGGACTCCGTGCGTGCATGGGGATCAGGAGCGAGAACATCGATTTCCCTTTGAGTAAGAGGCTAGAGGTCGTCGTTAGGATATAGTTCTTTGGCTATGGCAAACAAAAATAGAAACACGTACTCTTCCTGCCTGAAGCCCACTCTGATGGAGTCGAGTCTCGAGAGAACTGAGCTTTCTGCTCGACGAAGCTGGAGAGGAGGACGAAGCCATGGTCGAATGCAAGCGTCGTCGTCGTCATCCATACTTGCGCAAGCGCTTCCGAACCGAACCGAACCGAACCGAACAGTGACCGTGGCGCTACCGCTATCACGTGAGCCCTGGGGTGGTAAGTGGTGCGATGATCAAATCCTAATAATAACGAGGGCGAGGACGAGGGTAAGACGAACTCTTTTTGCTTGCTTTTTACGAACGCGCGAACGTTACGAACGAATCAACAATTAACAATGGGGGCTCAAGTTGGGGAATCAAAGACCCCTCAAGATACCCTTTCCCTTTACTTTGATAACAGCGTCACAACTGTACAGCAGGCCTTTGCAAGGTACACCTCCCTAACTTTACCACGTACCTTCATCCCACCTGAACCCAAACTTTCTTCCTTAGTTTTGAAAAGAATTACGTTATTCCTATCGTCGAACTCCTAAAGGCATCATTTTTCTCGTATCCGATTCCTTTCGTGAGTCCCCCCCCTCCAACTACTTTGCCCTCATTACGCCAGGCCTAATATGATCCCATCTCTGCTATGATACATAGGTCTTTTTCTCCACCTTTGTTGCCCTCAGCCTCTTTCCTGTCCTTGCGTTCTTGTATGTGGTCGTACTCGCCCCCATTTTATGCTGCGTCACTCTCATATATGCTTCTAAGCATCATATTGGTTGCCACGCTTTCAACTGCATTGACACTCGCCCTTTGTCTCGCCTTGGCATTCTCGACTGGTGTATTCCTTTTCTTAGGTAAGTTAACATTTCATTGATACATTCATCGCATTCTCCATGTCTAGTCAGGCGGTATCCTCCTCGTTTTTCTCGGTTCCACTTTCCTTCTCTCCGGATTCTTGACCGCCTTTGCATTATCCGCCTATCTCTCCGGGCGCCTTGTTTTTATCCTCCGTCGCTTTGGGCGTAATGGCTTCCGCCCTTGGTCTCAGGAAGTCGCATACCTATTTTTTCCGTCATCGGCCCGTCCAACCCTGGCTGATGAGGACCCATACGCCTCGGAAGATTCGGGTGTTTCGGTCGGACGAGGGGTAAAAGACGGTCTCACAGCCAAGACCGAACCTGTCCTTCACGAACGTCCTTACAAACGGTGAGGCGAAGTACGCTAGCTGAAGCCCGTGTGACTAAAAGGGACGTGTCAGATAATGCGCGGAGAACCTTGATTGTCTTGTGTGCCATGTAATCGTTCTCGTTGAATTGTTCTGTTGTACACTTTTATAATTGCAAGTTTGTATGCCTCAGGGTGACCTGGGCAACGAGAATCGCTCCATGCTTTTTTCTTGCTCAGACCTTACATCGTTTAGCACACACTGACTGCTCCCTGATTAGCTAACTGAAGATGAGTTGCGGTTTGACTGAGCAGGAACCTTCTCGTTCCACAGTCCTGTAATCAGACTTCATCCATTACGTACTGGTACACTTCCTAGTGACACTGACGCAAGATGATCCCAATCTACCCAACTACCCTACTCAACGGTACACCCCTCACCCAACGATCACGTGATTCAGGTATCTTTTCTTTTTCTCACTGTCTTGACCTTCTCGCAACGTCGGCAGCGTCCTCAACGCCCAAGTCTCGTACAACGACGTCACCTTCGACAGGATTCCAGAGTATTCCAGAGTAGGAGACGTCATAGCTAGGAATTTTTTTATTTAAGAATAGCCACACAGAGCCCAAAGACCTCAGTCTTGAACTCTTCTGTAAACCAGTAGCTTCGGTACTCGCATAATTCACTTTGTTTCTCTCTCTTTCTTTATTCTGTCCTGCATACAGAATTGCTGTCAGAACCCCAAGATTCTTTTCATTGGAACCCCTGACCTCTTTGTTTATCAAATCATGCAGAACGGTACCAACAGTTACGGGATGGCAAGCGCAACTGCCATTCTGTCCAGCTGGAAGCGCTCATTTGTATTATCACTCATCACTCTTAACTACGATTTTTATCTCTCTTGTGTGATTGCCTCTTCCCTCTTTCGCAATCGCAAGAGTATGAGCACTCTTACACCGACCCGATCCTTAGTACCTTGAGCTTGAGGTCATGCAGTTCTTCTGAGCGCAGCGTCTCCATCGCTTTTAATTACGGTCAGAGCCAGATTCCTGGAACTGGAACCATGTCTCTTCCTATTAATCACCATTACAAGTAGAGCAGGCAGCTCAACTTTTTTCAAATGCAGTGTCTACGTTGTATCACACAGCTCTAATTTTCTTCGAGGAGCGAGCGTTTGCCTAATGCCACCTGTTCTCTACGTAAACGTCAACTGCGTCACGGATCGCGGCCTCCACGGATGAAGCAAGTCTTGGTGTCTGTCTCACATCAGGAAAATGACATTTGCTAGAACGACTAGAATGACTAGAATGGCTGGAATGGCTAGGGCGCCAGATTGTGTTTACTATATGTGGGAATAGCAGCGCTTTTTTAAATTTATTTGAATCAATTCTATTACGCGCTTGCGGGACAGTGCCCAATTGTGCAGCCACATCAGGGTACAATGTAGCTACTAATTACTAAAACAATGGGGAGTCGACACAAAGTCATGGTGGAAAACCCATAAGGAAAAACCGAAGTAGTTTTCTAAAGTAGAGAGGCCACAGGGAAAAACAGAGGCTGTTCACCAAAGCCAGAGAGAAAAAGGAACTTACTGGTCACCAAATTCCCCCCAAATCAGGCTGGCTCGCGAGGGCAAAGGGAGGTAATGGGCTTGGGGAAGGCCCGCGTGTCCTGGAGGAACTCCAGCAGGTTGCCAACATGTCCACGATGGTTGAAGACTTGAGTAAGGTTGCCCAGGTCCTGAAAGGTAAGCATCCAATACACCCGAGCTTGAATGTACAGGGGGCATTCAAGGAGGACATGCACAAATGTCGCCAAGGAAGTGTCGTCGCAGGGGCAGGTGCGAGAGGAGACTGGGAGGGAGGGGTGAAAGCGCTCCTGGTATTCAGCAAGAAAGGCATGGCCTGTGGCGAGGCACATGGCAGTGGAGCAGGTGCAACATGTGAAAGGGACCTCATGCTTCTTAGTATGTGCCGTCCAAAGGGATGATTAGACCCATCTGGGAATAGCAGCGTGCATGCAGCATGAATCAATACCAGAGATGCCGGGCCGGACTAACTATCATACTTCCAATACGCATATTCTAATAAGACAGACTACTGTGCGCAACAGTCTGAATGGCCACAATTTATTGAGACAGGCCAGTAGCTACCGTATTGGTGGGACTGGACAACCAGGCTCAATTAGCAATTAGATCATTCAAAGTGAGTCAGTGAGTCAGATAACTGATTCAGAGACAATTATTACACACTGCATGCACAACATGTTCCTTCAAATCTTGTCACAAGTAAATAGTATTATTTTTTCTCTCTTTATTTCACACTCTTTTTTTGGTTTTAAAGGACTATTTTCTGTAAGCGTTCACTTCAGTTTTGACAACATTAACATTACTTTATCTTATCTGCTGCGCAAATAAAAGATAATAATAATAATTTTTATTTTATTATATAGTTCACCTTATCTGCACTCAACGCGCTCTTTGGTTTGGTTTGCCATTGAGTGTGAGTGTGGGAACTACATTTTCCACGCCGCACGCACAATTCTCACTCCACACAAAGCTGTCTTCCCCGCATCGTCTTCACATTTATCTTTCTCCTTTTCCCTCTCACAATCTCCCTCTCCCTCTTCCTCCATCTCTCTCTTTTGCGGCCAAGTTACTCATGCTCACCATGTCACATCCTTCTATGACAGGATCTTTTCTCTTTATTGAGGGCTAGATGCAGAAAGGTAAATATAAGCTCTTTTTTCCTTCTATCGCTGACAACTTTTTAACTTTGAACTTAGTCAAGTTGACCATGTGGGTGTCATGAAGAGAGGTGAGGCTCTACTATTTCATCTTTCCAGCAACATTGTCATACTTGTATGCAGTGTGTTTGGTGTTCTCTTGCCTGTGAGCAGTTGTTGACTTGTCACACTTGGTACGCCCTTCCTATTTCATTCTTGAGTTGCTCTCTCTTACTCTCATTACCATTTTCCCAGGAAGATGGTGTTTTTGAGCCCATCCTGATGTTCTCTTTGGGCTATGGTGTGCTGTTCATTCTCTCTGTGCGTGCCCTTTTGTTGCTAGGCCCTTCTACTTTGGTCACTTATATCAGACCAGAAGCTGTCATCTTTTAAATGCTGTTTGGTGAAACACTTGCGATGGACACAACATTAGTAAGTCTTCTGTGTTCATCTGATCTGCTGGGAGCTAATATCTTTTTTTTTTCACTTTGGCATTTCCACGACTCTGTGTTTCCACAACTCCCAGGACCCCGGTTGTATATGTCCCCTTTAGTCTAATTTGTATTAGTATAAATATTATAATAGATTTATATTTTAATGTGAAAATCGGAGTAAGAAAAAATAAAAGTGAATCCAGAAAAGGTAAGAGAAGTAGCTCTAGATTTGAATGAAAGGTAAGAGAAGTAGCTCTACTTCTGAAAAGTAGCTCTACATTTGAAAAGTGGCTCTAAGCATCCAGACAAGCCTGCTAGAGCTAACAGAGAATCCAGATTGCTGGATTGGCTGGAATGGCTAGCACTAGCCAATCCAGCAAAATGTCATTTTCCTGATGCACATGATGGCTTGGAAAAAAATATTCAGATCTTAACTATCTAGCGGCGGCAAACGACCGGGGGTCTAATTCGACGGACGGCGGCTCCCTACGCTCAAAAATCAGTGCCATAGCGAAATCCAGAAACTTGACCCTGGACAACCCTGCTCCTGCACCGGTGGGTGTAGTGGGGAACAATCACAAGCACCCAATCCTTATGGCCCGGCAATCGCCACTATCAATAGTGGCTTGGTGTGAGCTCTTTTTTTATTCCAAATTCTGGGTGCTAAAACGTTTCTCCAGAACACAGCATTCATACTCCTGATCCAGACATAGTATTGATGCTATCGTGTTGCTGTTGTTGTTGTTGCTGTTGTTGTGGTGGTGGTGGTGGCGGCGTGCTCGCTAGCCCCCTCACTCCCCGTGGTTCGACCAAACAAGGCATTGTTTTCTCGGCATACTGCGTGGTGGGTGGATGGGGGCACCACACAACTGGGGATGTTCTAGGGTTCCATGGACACCACGCACGCAATCAACCCCTAACGTGACTTCCGTTTCCCAAGACATAATCACCACGTTTGCGGTGTAAGGAAGGCACATGCGCTACACATCAAGCCCACTATTTCATGCTTCAAGCCGGCCAACACCCGACGCCTAGTCCAGAAGACCATAAAGCCGACGTCTAGCACCATGTCAAACAAACACGACAGCATGTTCAAAAACAGTGACCCTTTACCTGGCACCGAGCTAAACTAAGACAACGTTTATCGCACTCGTGCCTCTCCGCCACGTATTTAAACCCCCAATCAGCATCCTGCAACCCTTTTCCCCTCAGCAGTAAAACCTCTTATTTGTGCTACCTCCTCGAAAGTTTTTAAGCGAATCATCACATCTGCGTCCCGTCATGTTTTTGAAGTGCCACACTAATATTCTCTACTTTTCTTTAGATCTCATCAACATCTTTACCTTGGGACGACACTCACACACATCGCACCAACAACTACTGGTGGGAGGTAAAGATGAAAAACCCAAATCCATCCATTAAGATGACCTGTAGAGTACCGATTTTTGTAAAAATACATAAACTAACTTAATAGAGCCGCCAGCAATGACAGAGGTTCACGATAGCAATGGGCCTGAGGTTGCCCAGCTTCATCCTATAGCAACATCATGTTGCACAGCGAAGGGATGGCGCGACGCTGACCGGGATGCCTGTCCTGTCCTTTTGAAGAAAGTATCACCGATCGAGCGGACGGATGGACTTCAGAGTACGAAAGGTCGACATGATCCAGGCATTGTTTTTCTTTTCTTTTTAGACATCCGACGATGAGAGATTATCTTAGGTGTACAAGCGCATGATGTCAGTTGAGCAAACCAAAACGAGGGATGGGGCTGCTCACCATAAAGTGAGTATTGACCCGATATTGGATACACATGCGAATGGGGCTGCTGATTATGCTGACCTTCATGCTCGATTGAGTTAGTAAATGGTGCGCTCAGCTGGTTTAGAGCCGAGTAATCACTCCAATAGCGTGGGTAGCCGACTGGCGAGTCTTGCTGAGAGCTAACACCGACTCCGTCCGTCGGACTAGCGTTTGAACCGCGGACGACTCCCCTGTCAACAAAGCCCGTGCTGTATTGTTGGGGTAACACAGACGTCGACAAGTTTCCAGGGGAGGCGTTGGGGTTGCCTTCTCCTGGCCAGCGATCATATAACGGGTAGAAATTTTGGGAGCTGCCCAAAGTGGATTCGTGCTGCTGATGCGGCTGACCGTTCACGGCATCCGACCGTCCCCTTTGAGTCGTTGGTTGCAGCTCAACTCGGTAGAGTGGTGGCTCATCATCAAGGAAATGATCCGCCCTCCGCTTCTGCGTCCTGATCGCCTCCGCCATCGATGGGGAGCAGATAGAAGTCTGGGAGTTTGCCTTGGAGCCATAGAGAAGCTCCCAAGCCCGTCCAGCGCTAGGCCAGGCAACTGACATGCGCTGAAGCACGTCCATGCACGACACGAGCCCACTGCGCGCCTGTGGATCATTCGGGTACGCGTTAACTACGAGAATGTATGTGAGCATTAAACTCAGATGCTGGCTGATCAGTAAACCCACGAGTAGTAACGTGCATGATGCCCGCAGTGAAAACGTAGTACGAAAGGAACACAGGTGCACGCCTCACGCAAAAGTGTTCCTTGAATGCCACGATGGTGGATGTAATATGGTTGGCAGCACGAACGCAGAGGTCGTGGTTCTTTTGCGAAATCACTCGAAGCTCTGGATCGCCAGGGTCGTCCAACCTTCCGTGAACATTGTCAGACAGTCAACCAGATAACGAATTGAACCACTCACCCTTGCGTTCGGATCTCATACGCATATCGCATACTGCACATCATCATTACACAATTGAGATTTAGATTTGTGACTGGAAAGAAAAAAAAAAAAAAAAGAATACTCACAAAGGGCGGTGCAATAGGAGGACCACACACCAATACTGCATATGCAACGTGAGAACATAAGGGGACGGGGGGTGCGGCTTTTTCCAGTTGCTGGGATCAAACCTCAAGTGCTCAGGTAGATCCAGAAGCCACTTGTCCAATAACGCCCCAAGGCGTAACGACTCGGAATGGCGGCCCTGGCCAGGACGAACGGCATAAATATTTTGGACAACTTCACCGAAAATGTTGGCTGTTAAAGGCGAATGAAAGTTTTTTTTTTTTTAGAAAAAACAATAATAATAAAACTTGAGTGAAGGAACCACAAGCGTACAAAGCGAAGCGGAAGCATTGAAGCATGAGAGGGTGTATATGGGAAAGGGCGCATAATTGTGCGTCTCGCGATCACGCTTTGTGGGTTTCCATTCTTCCATCTCCTCGGACTACCAGGAAAAAAAGGTTTCAGGGATGAACCAATCTAGTGTGAGAGGCAAAGAGACGTACCTCACCGAGACTTGGGAGTTCAGTATCGAAGTCTTGTTCGCGGATGGCCAATGGACGTCCTATGTACGACGAGACATACTTGTCCATGATCACGCAAGCATACCAGATCCTGCGGCGCTCCTGTAACTCAACTGGACTAAACAGCGATGTTCCGTCATGCATCCATCGATCCGCGCTCTTGTGAATGCCAAGGTCCTGAGCCATGCGAATGGCCATGCCGACATAGAGCCATGCTTGTGCCATCGCACCGATTCCAATCTCGCGATATCCCAT
This sequence comes from Multifurca ochricompacta, assembly GCA_022496185.1. Taxonomy (NCBI): domain Eukaryota; kingdom Fungi; phylum Basidiomycota; class Agaricomycetes; order Russulales; family Russulaceae; genus Multifurca; species Multifurca ochricompacta. Next base: position 748,748 of record WTXG01000006.1, on the reverse strand, counting down.
GAGAAGCAACGCCTGGCAAGTGGCAGAACGAGAGGAGGAATAGGACGAATCGAGAAGTCGTTTAGCCTCGGCCAGATACACATCACCTTCGGACCACATCGCGCTTTCCGTTGGTGGTCTATTGCCATCTTGGGTCAGCGTATACCTGGCCGCAACGGAAAACATGGCAAGTAAGAGCAATGGAGATATGTGCGCCCGCCTCCGACCGAATTGCGAGGAGGAAGAGGTATCAAAATTGCTGCTGCCGGATTGGCAAGAAATGTGCCTATGAGTAGCCGGATGAGGGAGACGGATGGGTGGAGTGAAAACGTTTAGAAGGCGCACCCGTTACGCAACTCCTCCAGGAAGCTCTGTTTGTGGAGAATGGGTAACGCAGGGTGAACATATGCAAAGTAGATCTCTAACAGCTCCTCCTGAGTAGCGGCATCTGGTAAATTAACGGATTCTCCTCTGTCACGTGACTGAGCATTGTACTCTGACTGTGGAAGAGGTGGCCAAACGCGGGCTTTTGGAAAACGCCTGAGAGAGCCCGTATTATCAGCTGAATCCTCAACAAATTGTTCCGATGCTGGATGATAATCAAAAAGATCACTCAGCAACTCACCATATCCCTCCCTCGTTGCGTCCATCGACTCGCGCCTTAACGTCTAGTAGGTGCAAGCCACTCGCTTGACCGTGGTATCTTACCTCCCTCTCTTCATTCAAACTGAGCTGACCGATCTCGCTTACAAGTGCATCTTCTTCAGCACTGCGATGTTTTTCATGCTCGTCCATAGCGTCACTCCCCAGAGCGACACTGCTCGCGCCAGCACCTGCTGGAGAAGAGCGCAGAGATTGGAAAGAATCCGAAGGAGACTGAGAGCTTATCCGCCGCTGGCGAGAGCGGGGGGGCTCGCTGCTATCTGGCGATCTCAGATGCCCTATAGTAAGAGATAAAGTTGGGCGGCGGGTACTGAAGGAGGGCTGTGGAGAGGTACGGTCTGGTGATCGAGTGGTCTGCCCACGAGACGATGCAAGGGAGGATAGGCGGTCGATGAGGCTTTCCTGCCATTCGATTGACGGACTGGTGAAGAAGAAGAGAAGGTGAGACGAAACAAGGTAGGTATGGCGAAGGAAAGGGAAAATAGACGGACTGTGTGGTATGGATGGACAGGTTCGGAGAGTCTGACTTGACCTTCACTCCTGGTGGGTGAGGCCGTGTCTTGGAGGTGGTGGACAACTTGGCTGCCCGATCCTGACCTTTCACACCATATGGGGAGTTATCAACGCGTTGAATTATCTCGTAGGCGAGCGGGTCCTAGAACGGCGGGAGAAGAATTGTGGCAAGATCAGAGTACGGAACTCGTGATCGCGAAGAGAGGATACGGTACCTGAGACAGGTCGTCCAACAGACTTTTCGCACGCGAGTCATTGGCAGCGAGCATGATGCCAACGAGGGCCTCCGTTTGGTGTAAACGCGCTTCTATCGCGTCAATGTACCCTTTTGGAGGGCCACGCTTTCGGGATGGGCCAAGAAACGTGCAATCTTCAAGTAGAAATTTGTCAGTCCTGAGGACGATAAACGAATACGACAAAAAAAAAAAATAGGACATCGTGGGGTTGTGATCCAAATAGACGCAAAGAATACAGAATTTAACGAGAGGAACGAGGGGCTTAGGAGGGTGAGATGTGTGACGACCGTCAGAGAGAACAAGGACTCATGAGGAGAAGTTGAAGAAGGTAGTGAGCAGGTTGGATGACCGAATACTTACGTGTTCCTAACATGATGCAAGCCTTGCATGGTTCATTTCCAGATGACCTCTCACACTTGCACTTGGACTTGCGACACTGGTCGCAAGCTACACGAATGAATCGTACATGTCAATTATGCAGGGAAGGGCCAAGGCAACCAACGCACCTTTACTACTTCTCCTACGAACGGCCTTGTCGAATATTTTGGACGATGAGCTTGAGGGGTCATGAAATATGTCGGCAACTGAGGCAGACCTTGAGGGCAATTGACCAAGGTCATCACCATCATCATATTCATCTGTCAAGGTAAGTGCGGTCGAATCGTCGAATGGGGGTAAAGCAGAGTGGGATTGAGAATTGAAGGAGCTGGAGAAGGGATTTGTAGGAGAAATGGAGATGGTATGCCAAGTGGAGGAAGATGACCTGGGCTGAGACATAAAGCTGAAAGGAGGCAGAAGATTGTGATCACTGGCGCCGAAACGATAGCGTGGACCAATGTCTGCGTAGTGAGAATGAGATTGACCTGTGGAGGAGATGGGGATAGACTGAAGGGGGGGAGATTCAGACTTGATGATAGGATATGGCTGACGTTCGTTGTGATGGGACATGGGGAGAAGATGGAAGGTAAAAGAAAAGAACGAGAGTGAGAGTAGGATGAAGAAGAGACGAAGAACATACCAAGTGAGCGTTGAATAATAATATGATATGAAGGAAGGAAAAAAAAAAAAAAGGGAGGATGAGTTCGGGGGAACGCTGTGCACAACAATGGTCAGTCAGTTCAGTCCGAACCTCCGAGCTTGTCACGATCAGGACTTTCACCGGGGCCCGCGGCGTGAACTGAACGAAGACAAAAAAATGATCGACCGACCGGGGAGCTGATGATAATAATGATTAGGTATGCAGAGATGCGGGGGATACGGGAATAGGAATAGGGATATGGGATATGGGATATGGGATATGGGATAATGGATAGGGACAAGGATGGATGGGGTAGGATGGGATGGGGTAGGATGGGAAGGGAAGGGATGGGATGGGATTGCTACGGGTTAGAGCAGTCTACTACTAGTCGTCTCTAACTACTCAAATTCATGTAGGTAAGAATAAACTCATGCTCATGCAACCGAATCTCTCCGCAGTCAAAAACTAATTGGTTTGTTTCCGGTGGGAGGGGGAGGGGGATGGGGAAGGGGAGGGAGGACGGGAGAGGGTTAGGACGGGGTACGGGTTACGGGTACGGCTACGGCTACGGGTACGGGTACGGGTGCTTGGTTTGGTTGGGTGGGTGAGTGGGGTGAGTTAAAAAAGGAAATCATCCCCATTGAGTAGTCTAAATCTCAGACTCAGATCTCAACTTTACCGATTAGACGCTCTCTCACACTCACACTCACACTCTCTCACTCTCTCACTCTCACACTCACACACTCATACACTCACACACCACAGAGAGAAGAGAAGTAGAAGCTTTCTTATGGGTTCGTTCGGTTCGTCATACCTACTCGTCGGCACTTCCGCTCTCAACATCCAACATTACTGAGATCAGAATATTTCGCTTCAGGTCATTAGTCGTCAACTTGCCCACGAACCCCACGAACGAACCCTTCCCATGTGCACTCTTTCTTACAATTCCCAACTAGTCTACTTCTCTTCTTTCTTGCTTCTCGAATCCAACCAAATTTTCCAACTTCCAACCAATTTTGTTTTTGGCGCCTTACGTACACAATGGCTGTGGCCAACTACCGGCTCACTTTAATGTGCTGTGCTGTGACTAACTGACCCCCTTATGGTTACGATTACAATATCTTCAATATCTTGTAACTTTGTTGCCATCATGGTACTGAGCCTCCAATCTACAACAGAAGATCAGAATCCACCCTGTATCCGCGCGTCGGCCTCTTCGTGTCATATGCACCATCCTAAGCCTTCACCTACAAACCTGTATCTGTATCAATTCTGTCTCCTAACACGCATCCAAGAAACACTCGAATGTCCGCGTCGGAGAATATTCATGGTAGCCCCACCCCCCATTTCCATTTCCACATATTGTCCGTCTTTGTGTCTTTGTGTCTTTGCATCTTTGTATCTTTGTTGCTTGTTTGTGTCCACCAACGGTCACATCATTGCGAACACATAATTGTAACATACAGCGATGGAAGCAGGACCTTGTACTTTGTAAGCCGTCGTCGCGGGTAAAAAGTTAAGCCGTCGACACCCTCTTCTTACCTAGGAAATCCATCCTCCCACCTTCTTGTACGGGGGGACTAACAAGGTCCCCTCTTACCAAGATAGAAGGGGACGCAAATTGACATATCTGAAGCTAGCATTGACCACTCGAACTATCCTCTAACCTCCAAGTCTGTAGCGCGCCACCACTACACTTATACGTAAGGTCTATATATGCCGCCTGCGTCAAGCCATGTGGGCAACACAAACTCAAACCTGAAACGAAAACGAAAACGAAAACGAAAACGATAGTCTCAGGATGGATCTGATAGATTTCATATTGATTTCTAATCGTCGCATCGCATCGGCATCGAATGCGTCAATTCTTCGGTCCGGTCCTTCAATACCCGTGTGACCCCCAGTTGTTGGCAAGTTGCGCTCCGTAATCCAACTTCCCTTTTAGGTACGATCGTTTCACACTTTCTTCCCTTCTTTTCTTCCCCGGAACCGAGCGTCGGCTATTGATAAATAAATTGATATTATTATTATATTGTATTGATAACATGTGCCTTGATGCCAAATGCGGAAGTGTGACCATCTTCGCCACACGCACACAAACACAACATTCTCTCTAATGTACTGATTGGAGATTGTCTCCTTGACGCGCTCAGCTGCTGGAACCTTTTCTTTTTTTTTGCGGAAGCGGAATCAAAAGAACGTCTCACCGATTCTGCAAGTGGTTGGTACATTATTATTTATGAATTGTGTTGGTTGGTTGGTTGGTTGTGTAATGTAATATAGAAATTAGAAATAGTCGACAGTGCGGTGGCGTGTACCTGAGCGGACGTCATGGAGAAGCGAAGCGAGAGAGAAAGTTTTTTTTTATTGTAGGTCGGTCAGCCAAACTCGCTCATCTCATATTTGCTCACTCGTATTTAACGCCCGAGCATGTGGTCTTGACTTGAATCCTTTTAGTAAAACTTCTCTTTGGGGTTTGAACAGCAATCCAACCTATGAGTTGTTCGATTAAGGCATCGAGATGAAATAGAAAACTTCCTCGCAACTCGGTTGAAAATAACGCTATCGATTATCGCTCGGTGGACGACAAAGACGCCAGATACGACCATGTGGACAACAACAATTTAAAAAAAAAAGACCCCCGCGACAGCCCCGCCCCTGTGGTAAAATCTACAGGAGGAGGAAGATTCAGATTCAAAAAAAAAAAAAGGAGAAAGCTGGAGGGATCCAATCTGCTCGCCCCCGCTAGATTGTGCGGAACCTAACTATTCAAGGCATAGAAACCTGATAAGCGCACACTTCTCTTCTTACTTCTGATGGATGGGAGATGGGTTATATTTTCCTTCAACCTCGAACCGCTCACGCTGCGCAGTCCTACGCTTTTCGGTGCCAGTTCCAGGTACTTTACATTCCGATCAAGGGACAACTGCCACGTCATGGTTAAAGGTAATGCTACTAGCTAAACGGTCTTCGCTCTCGGCTCAAGTTGAAAAGCGCGTGGTACCCATGAGCTTCTCAGTAGGGGGGTCCGGGCTAGTCCAGAAGAAGGCCACATAATTTTAGGCAGGAAATAAATTTATAGTAGAACCCAACCGTCATACCAGCCAGCAATAAACAAAGTCCGGCAAAACGGATGGGAAGAAGAAGAGGAAGAAGACCCGAAAGGCTTATATTTGAGATGGCTCAATTTTCAGCTTCAAAACTTGCTGATCGAAAGACCAAGGCCATGCATGACATATGAAAATGGTTGGTCGGTGTCGGTGCCAGGAACAAGCCGATGGGTGCGGTCGTCGGTCGTCGATACGATAGTCGATAGTTGATAGTTGATAGTTGATAGTCGATAGTCGATGGGTCGGTGGTCGATGGTCGATGGTCGGTGGTCGGTATTATATGCCACACTGGGTCATTGAGTGCGCTGATCGGGGGTCTCCCTAGAGCTAGGCCCCGGCCCCAGCCTGCTAGTCACACATCATCATCATCATCATTTTCACTTCACGGATACACGCAGCTCGTCAATCGAAAATGCCTCCAATGTCATTTTTTGGCGTAGTCACCAAGGCTGGTTTTATGAACAAGACAGCAACTGTTACCGTCTCTCGCTGGGTTATTGACAAAAGGACTGGCAAGGTTCGTTTGGCTTTGGGTCAAATCATCTATTTCTCTCTCAAAAACAACCTCTCTAGCGCATTTCCCGAAGTAAAAAGTTTCTAGTGCACGATGAGAGAAATCGTACGTTTTTTTCTTCTTCTTATTCTTCCACTTTTCTATTCCACAAACGACTTTTGTCAACGCGAACATTCATTCACTCCAACCTTACCCACTCCGTAGAACTTCGTGTGGAGGATTCTGTCTTGATTCGTAATTGCCCTCCTGTCTCTGCCCGGAAGCGATTTACATTGGAGGATGTTGTGCGTAGTCCTGAGACTGAACGAGATCTTGCACACGCAACTGTCGCTTCGGGTTCCCCAACCGCATCCCCTTCACCAATGTCACAATAGACTACGGTTTGATTGCGACACGCGATGTCAATTCCTGGCCCCCAGAGCGTCTCCGAGCATTGGCAAGTTATAGCACGACAGTCATTAGTTTCCCCCTGCACCACCAAAGGCGGCGTACATATTGTTTGAAAAGTTGATAATAATCGATTTTAGAATGTACATTTTTTTTTTTTTGCTCTGGCTGGTACTCTACCATAGTCCTAAGTTTGCTGTGTGTGGCAGTCTATTCTTCGATTGTCCATCTGTCTGTCAATCATCAAAATCATGACTTCCTTTTGATGGCCTGGTATAGCCATGTGTGAGTATCGCACCCAGAGTGGTGTCTTTGCCTTCAACAACCTTCCAGCTTTATGTCGAACGTACCTTCCGCGGTCACGGATCCATGGACCATCTAGTTGATGTAAGTAGAGAGCCGATTACAATCTCCCTGCGCCCTCACCTGAACTGCCATTAGGATGATGAGGTAGCGAATGGGATCTCGGCACGCCATAAACCTCCTATACCTGCTAACGCTATCCCTGATGACTGGGACGAGTCAGCGTCCTCATCCGAAGAGGAGGATAACAACCAAAAGATATGGGACAATGCGTTCGTATCTTTCTCCTCCTGAACGTTCCCTCTCCCGGCTGACTTTCCACTGCTACAGAAATAAGAAGCCTCCTATGCCCCAACTCATAGTGACATCCTCCAAGACGGGATCTACCTCGAGTGTAGTGCCCCCTGCCTCCGCTTTCCAATCTCCCATTCGCATTCTTAAGCGCTCTTTGGCACCAACTCCGAATACTGGCTCGTCAGCACACAGCACTACGAGAACTTACGCTGAACGTTCCGCACAATATAGCGCCGCACGGGAGCGTATCTTTTCTGGTGCGACCCAGAATATTGTAGGAGCAAAGGATCGTAGTGCGATTTCGGCCATTGTCCGGAATCCCAAAGGTCCGGAGCATGCTGAAGGTCCAAACAAGCAAGGTGGAGAAGGCTCTCAAGGTTTTGCAGCAAGGTCCAGGAGTCGAGCCGGTCAACCTAGCGACTCAGAGAAGCAGGTCAGCAATTGCACCCCTCCGGAGAGGTTAGGATAGGCGTGGTTTCCGGGCCCAATTCCGCATTTCAAGTTCACCTTTTTTTTTTTTTTTCAATTATCTTCGTGTTTTGTGTGCGGGATACGTCAGGGTTTTTCTTGTCGATTCCGGCCCATTTGTACACACAGACAGTATCTATTACTTTATGCCATAATTGATGAGAATGGCAGCTATTCGAAGACACTCAATCCATCCGCACGATCTCCCCCCATTATCCTCTCTGTCAAAGCCTCACACCGGACAACGGTGCGTACTCGATCTAACATCTCAGCATAATCTTTGCCTCGCCCGGCTTGCCCGACCAATATCCCACCGCAATGTGCTTGAACTACTGCACATTCGAGTCGGCCCGTCTTAGTCGCGGTCCCCATATGCTCTCTACATAGCAGTCTACGAGCCTCACGATCATGAGCGAGTTCATTCGTGGGTCGCATAGGAGACATGCAAGGGGGATGACGGGAACCAACGTCGCTTGGCCAAGATAAAGAGTCCGTAGAGAAGGGAGTGTGGAGAAGAGTTCTTTCGCGTCTCTGGGAAAGGCTATGTTCGCGAGGTGTAGATCCTGTAGCTTTGTCCACGTTTGAAAACGCCTGAAGAGCACTCCAACAGCCGATGAAACGATCTACGTCGGTTTAGGCGTGGAGAGCAACAAAATCAGGCTCTCGTACACGCACTGCAATGGAAAAATGGTGCGCAGGATCAGGTCCGGTCCACCTGAATCTCTGAGGGCTGCAACGTATATCCATATCCATAGTCATGTCAACATTCAGGCGCATCGCTTGGTAGAAACTCACTTCACAAACTCCAACGCTTGGAGGCTTTGGTCGTCGGCATCACTATCACTTGTAGAATGCATGCACAGGCGCAGTTCATCAAGCTCCAGCTTGTTCGACTTTATGGCATCTTCGGAAATCGGGTATTTGCAAAGAGGCGAGATAGTTGACGAAAAGCGCCCTTCCCTACCTCTCCCCCTGCAAGTTTGATAGTGATAGTGCTGGGTTTCTTCACACTATCTGATCCCCATATTATCGAAGGGAATCGCGCCAATGAAGACAGAGATAGAAAATACGGGTGCTCGTATAGGATTGGTGAGGCGATTTCATATATAAATTTGTTGAGGACGAGTACATGAGCCGGTATTGGGTGGAAAACGGTCGCAATGTTCAAAACTTCCATCAGCAATTCGATAGGAAGATCGAGTAGAGTCATCACACGCTGTGCAGAGTTTGCAAAAACAAAGTACAATTCACTCTCGCAAGCCAAGCCACATACTCGATCGCGTGCGATGCACCAGATTTGGAATTTAGAATTCCAGGGACAGATAGCGAGGTCGAAGAGTCGTGGATACGCAATGTATCGTAATAAGCCCTTGCAGGCAATGCCATTGGCTTTCCACTACTTGGATAGTCAGGATTAATCGCTGCTACTGTCCACCTCAATCTGGCCATGTGGGTATTTAGCGGCAAGTTTCTAAATGCCAGAAAATATTTTGACTTACAGCGGTAGCTATCTTCCCTCGTGCTCTCCCAGCTGCCGTCCGAGTTGATGTCCGCACGGTAGAGGTGCCAGACGGTGCGAAGCCCAGCGTCGTCTGTCTTGTCTTGGTCGGTGTTTGAGCAGGTTTGTTCGTAATACCTCTCTTGCTTGCCTTTTGGGTGCTGTATATAAGCTTGTCAGATTTCGTCGTGGATGAAAGGTCTTGAATACAAACGTCGATGCGGCCAAGCGACCGGTTCGCTTTACTGTCCTTGGTGCCTCTTCGCCATCTAGTCCCTCATTATCCTCATCATCACTTTCCGCCTTCACACATATGAGTCATATGTCCTAAGAACAGAAAACGAGGCTTTACTCACTGCATTCTTTCTCCTTCCAGAAGCCAACGCCTTCTTGGCCCCGATATGCGGTGGCGGTGCTTTTTTCCCTCTGACTGCACTTTTCTTCTCCGGTGGTGGGCGAGTAGAGTCTGAATCGAAGTCATCTCCTGGCTCATCGACTTCCATCGCCATGGAATCAACCGACCCAGCCTCATCATCGTCCACTTCGGCATGACCCTTGGCCCCACGCTTTTAAGGCGATAGTATCAGTATGGTGGGCTAGGCTGCGTAACTACTGCGAACCTTCGCTCTGCTCATCTGTCCAGTTTTTTGTTCCTCCATATATTGCCTTTCGCGCTCTTCGCGCACCCTTTCGAGCTTATGGGTCTTCAAGTGAGCCATTTGCCAAACCTTACATACCTGCTCACTCACCACATCATCCAGATTCGCTTCGGGTACTTCACCGCTCGCCTGAACCCCCTTCATAAGTGCTCTGAGTGTGTGGTCCACATGCCTGTACTCGGTTACTCACGGGTGGCCCGGGGGGTGCAGAAAGGTCATACGTACTTACTGATAGCGTGAGCGTCATCCTTTTCCACAAAGACTTGAATTGCATCCGACATGCCCGACTCGCCAAGTAGCTGCATCTCTTGCGCACGCAAATACTCTTGTACGAGTGAGTGCACTCGCACTCGTCCAGCGGCCAGCTTGTCGAGTCCATCGCCCTCCTCATCGCCGTCTAATTCTACCAGTTTGGGTTCATCAGCAACAATGCGTCGGGCGGCAGACTTCTTTGCGCGATGAAAGACAAGCACATCCCGAGGGTTTGCGATTCTTCCCGCAAATTCCTGGCCAAAGCGGATGGGGTTTGACATACTTGACACGCCAGTCGTGTCAACCTGGGTATAAATCGGGCCGTCAGAACATGGTACCGGAGCAAAACACGAAGTTCAACAACCTTTAGTCGGACTAGCGGAAGCATACGAGGAAGTTCGGCTTCCCCTTCCTGCACCGCCTGAGTATTTCTCTGGTCCCACATATCATTCGCCTTATCAATCAGCTCCGTCACCTAGTCGAATTTAGTTTGGGGTTATGATCAATAGTCTCTCCCGACGAACCCTGAGTCTGAGGTACTTAGCAACTTCCATCTGATCTGTAACGTCAAAACCATCCTCTTCCGCAACTTCCGTAAGAAGTATCTCATCCATCACGAACGGGCGCACGGTGCGCAGAGGGATTGGTGTCATTTCGAATTCTTTTCCTTGAATCTTCAGGAGTGCGACGTGTCTTAGGCAAGACCCATCAGCGTGGGTTACCAAGACTAGGGGTGATGTGGTTCCATACTTATCTAAAGCTTCGCCTTCAGCGAGGGAAGTGGCAATAGATGAGCCGGGCTGCGAGATGGAGTATCGCTTTCCTGGAACCGGCTCAGGCCTGATGCGACAGTCATGCTCATGACCCCAGACGATGAGATCAACACTATCATCAAAAAGCCCCTCAGGAACGAATTCCTGGGGCCCATGTTTGACTCTGGTTGCGCTAGAGTCAGAGAGCTCAAATGATCCGAATGTAGCGTCATCGAGTACCGATTCTGGTGCAAGAGTAGCAAGTTGAACCAATCGTCCTTATCCTTTGGCATATACATCCGAACGCGGTTGCTACGAAGCTCAAAATGCATTCTTGCATCCTTGACATTCCCAATACCATAGAGACCAAGGTGCGTATTGCCCTTGCGCAAAAGAACGGGTCGAACAGCTACCCCTTCGGTAGGGACGTCGTTGAGCGGAAGCTCGACCTTTCCAATGTAATTGACAAGTCCAGCCACGGATAGCATATCGAGTGCGCAGAGGGCCCCTTCCTAGTAATTAAGTTGAAGTAAGGAGACAACCTGGAGGAAAATGAAAGTAAGCTAACCGGCCCAGCACCTTGTGGGTCGTCATGATTGCCATGAATTGAGAAGACTGGAATTGCGACGTTGAGATTGCCATCCTCGTAGTTGATAGCTGAGAAGCTGAGTGCATTGAGCTATCAAGATCATAAAAGGGGCTAATTTCACGTACGAGTAACCAGTAGCTTTGCCCTCATTGGGGTTGCTAAGGAGCTCAATTTGAACTGGTTTTTCTCCGAGGGTATATTCTCGCAGAAGGCTCATAACCTGGTACAAGCAATCACGGGATGGCCGGTTTTCGTGAAAGAGATCACCGGCGAGGAGAATAAAGTCAACCTGGGCAGGTCGATTAAACGGCTGTAAGTATGGCGTATATTGTTTTGTCTTACATCGCTTTTAACTGCAAGTTGTAGTATTTCTTTGAAGGTGTTGACTGAGTCTTGTCCACGGATTGGGTCACGTTCTAGATATCCAATGTGGTTATCAGTCGCTAGTAGGATACGGATAGTATCCTCAGGGACTAGAAAAACAGGATTGTATGGTTTATTTACGAACTTCTCTATATTGACATCGAATACGCACAATCATGTTTTATAGTCGGTGGTGGGGCTGCTAGCTCAGAGTCCGAATTGCTCATATGCTTGATCCCAGTGACCTGGAGGAGGGAGGTAAGGGTGTGAGGGAATCCGATCCGACGACTTGCACTCGCACCCCGCATTCTACGCGTTCGGATTTCCCATCATACAACTTAGAACAGTCCGAAGTTCGTCGATGCGTCTTTCTATCTTTCTATCTATCTGTCTTTACTTTACATCCTACTTCATGCTTCAAACACGCCCCAAGTTCTGTCGTCACTTCGGCCTTCTTCACTGACGTTTTCTTTGACAGCATTCTCTTTCGTATCTCAAACTTGGTAACGAGTACCTTCCATGTTGTACATGGTAGTGCATCTTGTACCATCTATCATCATTAACCATGGCAAGGGTCAGTGACTCTGGACCTCCTCCTTTCTGGACCCGCGGAAGGGGGAAGAAAGTTGCCATTGGCTCGGAGGTCATTGTAAGTACGGTTTACTTCAATCGCGTCCGTTTCCATTATGATCATGATTTGAAGTATCGAGCATAATGAATCCCATCGCTGGTTCCTACCCTGTTTCCTTCTCCGGGAGATGGGCCTGAACCGGAAGGGACCCGATAGTATGTGAGGTGAGGAGGACAAGCAAAGTCAAGGGCGTAAATTACATGTCACGTGATGGTGGTGGTGGTAAATTACGAGTGGAGTGGCCCACCCCTCATACCTTCCCGAGCTCGTTACCTCTTTCCAGAGACCGTAATCATGGCTAATTTTGACTGGGCAACTATTACAAATGACACATATGCCCTTGCAACATCTAGCGAGCCCATTGCTCCTCTCGTCAAAGAAGCGCTTGCAGTGATTGATGATGCTCTCGATGAATACGGGTGCGCAGCCTCTTCTCCGATAGTGCACGACCCCCGTTAGTCTGCACGTCTGTACATTTACTGATCCAATTTGCTTGCTAGCCCTGATAAAGTTTCTTTGAGCTTCAACGGCGGCAAGGATTGTACATCCCAACCCTGTGATTGTCAACCTCAGATGTTGACCCCGATTTCACAGGCACTGTCCTTCTCCATCTTTACGTTGCTGCCCTCGCCAAGCGCATTGTCTACCCTTCGATTCCCACACTCTACATTCCTGTACCTTCACCTTTTCCTGCACTTGAAGCTTTCATTTCTCGTGCTGCACGCTCGTATAATTTGTCTGTCTTCACATGTGCTCCACCTTCCCTGGTCAATGCTCCAGTCAAGTCACCGACGTCAGGCGATGACACACCACTCAACGGAGTCGACAGTATGCGTGAAGCTCTAGAGCTATACAGCGCGCGTTTCCCTATGGTGGAGGCCATCTTTATTGGCACGCGACGGACCGATCCACATGGAGGTGCGTGTTCTGTCTTTTCGACTAGTCAGTTTGGCTAACTTGTGGGTAAATAGCGACGCTGGACTTTCGTGTGAAGACAGATCCCGACTGGCCACCTTTTGTGCGCGTACACCCGATTATTAACTGGGGTTACGCGGACGTGTGGACATTCCTTCGCCGGCTAAAAGTCCCATATTGTTCTTTGTATAATGAGGGGTGTGTCTGTTCCTCTTTACCTGATTCTTATGGCCCATCATCTCTACCTGCTACCTTAGATACACCTCCCTTGGTTCTACTTACAACACCTTTCGAAATCCAGCACTTCTCGTGGGTGACCGCTTACATGAGGGCTTCCAGTCACCGTCACGTGAGCATTCCTCGGAGCCGTATTTTCCTGTGACTGTGACTCGAGAGCTTACTCGAGCTTGTTACTCTCCTCATTCTTAGACCCTATCTTAGACTCCTCCCACAACCCCACCCCTACACCCGTCGCAACAGAAAAGATGTCCGCACAGCCAACCTCTAATGGCTCCACTATCGTCGCATCTGACTCGAAGCCTTCCTGCTGCGCCAAAGCCGACCCCAAGATTGTCTTCCTCCCACCACCCACGTCAGTGCCACAACAGCAAGGCGACCTTCCGGATCTCGCAAGCTTGCAAGTGATCGTCAGCGATTCTGGGACAGCATGTCACGGATGTCCCATCCAAGAGGCATTCGTGGAGGCCTCACAACAGGCTCACGATAAGCGGGAAGAGAATCTATCAGTCGAGCCTGCGAAGGATAGCAGTGCTCCCAACTATATCTCGAACGACGAAAGCGGCCTCCCTGTGCGCTCACCGCACTATCGCCCTGCGTACGAACTCGCCGATGGTACACATGAAAGATTGGGAAGGGGTATCCACCCCCCTGTGCTGAAGGCGTAGTTCCTTTTGGAAGGGGGAAAGAGATGGTTTGAGACAATAGACGCTCGACGCATGCTGATTTTGACCGCCAAACCTGATAGTTTTTTTTTTGTTTTTTGTACTGTACCGTAGGGCTACAGAATTCTGTGTGGCACCTAGTCCCAACCTTGCTTGTTCCCCCAAATACTGGTAGTTAGGCATAATAAAAATGAACGAGCGAGTCGAATGTTGCCACTTTCATGTGATGCGTTCTTTCTTGATACTGATACGCCGCTTGCCGTCCCTGAGGGCACTGCAAAACGCCTCAAATAGTACGAACCCAACAGACAGATACTTATTATTTACTAGTATAGTATAGCACGGCTTCGATTTTCATTGATGTTATTGCTGCAAATGATGCTCATAACCACACTACTCGTCCGCGGCGGAATTAAATCGTTCGGCATTCTTTGACTCCAAAACTTGACTTGTAGCCACCGACTTGGGATTTTAAAAACCTTCTAACCTCTGGAGCACTTTTCATCTGATAAAGCTTACAAGCATGAAAGGGGCATGTTAATGACAAGGGGTTTAACGTCTGAGACATCTTGTGAACCAAGTGCTTTATGTTATGGCAACCCTAGTCGGCCCTTCTTGCAAGCAATACATCTCTCGCATCTCTCTGGACTTGAAAACTCTCGCCTAAGCAACAGGATATCTGTCGATCGGCATTTCACCAGTTCGCGCCCTCGAAATAGGCTTGCGGTCTCTGGCTTTCCACCAAAACATGTGCGGCCTACTTCTACTATCCGCAAGCTTGTAGCATACGATATCCATAGCTTTCTCACAAACGAGGAAGCAGAGACCTCACGTTTGGCCTTTCTTCCACACTCATGCTTCAAATCCCTAATCGAACTACACCTAGCAAATTTTGGTACAGCATCCATGTGCCTAAGGTGGCCTTCAAGCCATAAGGGTTTCAAGAAACGGGTCAACTGAAGCTGAAGCGAAGGCCCTAGCAGCCTCTCCTCTTTGACCAATAGCGTTGGCGACCTATTTACTACGGTGATTCCACGTGCACTCTAATCGTCAGAGGCGCCTGATAATTCTTAATGTTGTACTGTCGCCCTTAGACCATGTATGCATGCGGAAAACATAAAAAGAAAAAAGAAACGCAATAATGAGCCGTGGTCTTCTCAAACAGACTGTCAGGGTGGCTCTGATATTTGTTATAACTGGTTCGAGGTTCTTACAACCTCAGCCACGTTTCTGCAATTGCTATGAGGAGAGACACAGGACCGTATGTGCGAGATGCAAGAAAGGCCCAAGCCTCTTTGCAAAGTGGGAAGCCAGTAGTTCCGACAGTCTACCGTTCACTGGCAAAGTATTGGAACTCATCACACCCGGGGGAAAGGAACGGAGCTCTGGAATCCGGTGGGTGGGTCTGATACCAACAACGCAGTGAGAGAAATCAATCGAGCTGAGAGGATGATGTGCTGGGAAGGTACAGTAGAAGCGCACAGGAAAAGATGCGTGTCTGGTTTGTTTGTCGGACTAAAGGTTATAGGTATGAGGTGAGGTTCGCAATGGAAATATTGTACAATAGAAGTCAGGACCTCCATTTGCCGTGTGTTAGCTTTGCAATAGTGCCACTGTAAATCGACACAGGCTCCACCAGCTAGATCTACTGTTCATTGATGCACCTGCGAGCAAGAAAGCAAATGAAGGGTGTCAGTGCCACTGACTACTATCTACGCATCTACGCTAAGGCCGTTCTCGTAGTACACACATAATCACCGTTCTGACGCGCGCTTACTGTGGTCGCCGACAAACCGCCTTTATGCTTGGGATCGCTCAATTAAGGTTGCGTGGAGTGTTGTATTAATTCATCTAGCTATATATTAATCGGTATTCGACCCTCGAATGTCAGCTGATATGCAAAAAGGCGATATTTATGCTCGCAAGAAGCATTGAAAGCAATGGCGCGCCGGAAATTCTGGTGAGCTGATGGGACTCTGAACGCAACCGATGGAACCGAGGAAGAGAAGAGATAGTAGGAGGAGATAGAGAAATGAAATGACTGGCCATCACCGTTACAATACTGATCGTCGTCCTCTGAATCTGATTTGCCTGTGGTGGGGAATGCTGTCCACTGTCCACTATAATAAGGGCGGGCGCTCCGCGTTCGTCCACCATCTTTAGCTTGTATATAATTGTAGGAGACAAGTATTATAAATAAAATGGAAAATATCATCGATGCTAAACTACCGATTCGACGCATTGTCGAGTGTTGAAAGTGAAGGTGTCAGTTATTGGATCGACACTAAGTTATGTATGATTAGATCAGACAGACCCAGTAATTACGCCATTGAAACATCGAAAGTACTGATCAAAAAATTGTGTAGATCGGTTCACAACTACCCATGATGCCGTCACGCCACTATCATTAATCATAATTTGTGGAGGAGATTTTACAGCCTCGAGAGTAAGTTCCGGGGAAAAAAAACAAAAACCCATGTAACCAATTTCTGTGAGTTGCAAGATGAGATGAGATGAGACGAGAGGATGTCCCAAGTGTGCTAATATGTTTACTTGCCAAATGCCGTGCCAGCGTCAGTGTCAATGTCAGCGTCAGTGTCAGTGACAGTGTCAGTGACAATGCCAGTGCCAGCGCCATTGGTACCGCGACTCATTAACAAGCGCCGTTACTTTTGAAAACTACTGAAATCTTCGTGTCGTGTAAAATATCTTGGAATGATTGATCTCGGCGCTCGGTTTAAACCGGTCATTCCCTTCAAATAAGGGCCCATCTCGTTTTCCCTAATATCAGCACAATATTTAATATTTCAGGTTTTTCCCGTTTCACTTTACTTCTCCATCTATATCCTCTCTCATGGCTATCGAAAACACTCACTCCGTCATCCTCGTGACTGGTGGTACTGGCCTTGTCGGTTATGCGATGCAACATGTCATCGAGACCGAACCGTTGGGATCAAGATTCGGAAGACGTCCCGGGGAGACGTGGGTGTTCATTGGTACCAAGGATGCTGATCTACGGCAAGTATTGCAAGCTCATCTAGCACTCCATACCATACGTCCTCTGATATACCAGCATCCACAGAGATTTAGAACAGGCCAGAAGAATATTTGACAAGCATAAGCCTACGCACGTCGTTCACCTCGCTGCGCTCGGTGAGTAACGCACCTATACGTTTCTCTGCGTCGCACATGGATATCCTTTCCTATCTGACTTATCTGAAACTCGCCTGTAGTTGGTGGATTATACCGCAATATGCGACATAAGGCACGTGAGCCTGTGAGCCGTGTCTCCTGCCAAGCACTGATTTACCTGCTCCTCATGTAGCTTACCTTCCTACGAGATAACACGCTTATAAACGACAACGTTCTCCGTTGCGCTCACGAAACGGGAGTATCCAAAGTGGTTTCGTGTCTATCAACTTGCGTCTTCCCAGATAAAGTCACGTACCCTCTCGACGAGTCCAAGATCCATCTTGGGCCGCCGCATGAAAGCAATTACGGATACGCTTACGCAAAGAGGATGATCGACATCGCTAACCGGTGTGCCACTTAGTAAACACTTCTAATTGACACACCTGAAGGAGAATGGCAGGGCTTACCATGATGAACACGGATGCAACTTTACATCAGCAATCCCTACAAATGTGTTCGGGCCCAATGACAACTTGTGCGGCATTGGTCTCTGATCCTTCGTCACCCTGCAGTTTGTAACAACCCCCGTCTATCAGTGATCTGGATGACTCCCATGTGATACCCGCCCTAATCCACAAATGTTTACAAGCTAAACGTGAGTTTTGAATTTTCTTCATGATCCCAGTTATCAATTACATCTGAGCTTGATAGGCCATGATACCCCATTTGTTGTATTGGGTTCCGGCAAGCCGCTCCGGCAATTCATTTATTCACTCGACCTTGCCAAGTTATTTATCTGGCAGTTGCGCGAGTATGACGATGTTGAACCCGTCATCCTCTCTGGTGAGAACTAAGCTCGATCAAAACGACTGAATGGTGGTACTGAGAGTGGAATCTATCAACAGTCGGAGAGGATGAGGAAGTCAGTATCAAACAAGTTGCTGACGCTATTGTCGCGGCTATTGGTTTTAAGGGGGAATATAGGGTGTGTTTTCTTCCTCATCGATTCATCGCGAGTACGTGATTGAGCGTTCCCAGTTCGATCCCTCTCGCGCGGATGGACAGTTCCGAAAACCCGCCTCTAATCAGAAGTTACTGTCACTTCTTGGCAACAAGTTCGAATTCACGCCGTTCGAAGTTGCATTACGCGAAACGGTTCAGTGGTTTGTTGAACATTACGAGACTGATGCTAGGGTTGGACGGCTCAACGCGAGAAAGAATGGCACAAATGGTATTCATGCTCATGGATTCAAGCGGGAGGGTGTTGAGATGGACAGACCCAATAAAGCACTGTAAAATGAAATACTGTACCAGATCTTTGAGGGGTATTTAATTGGTCAGGTCACTTAGTTCGTTCTGGTCGATCGAAGCTTCCTATAGCGGAGCGCTCGTGATTACCTTTGAAAAAGAAAAGGAAAAGAAAAAGACTATCGAACTTCAATTAGAAACAATAGAAATAACAAGATAGAGCTTGGGTTTCGCAAAGGCGCAACCAAGATAAGAAGTGATGTGTTCACACAACGATGAGTTAATTAGCGCCAATACCTTGAGAGCTTCAACTTGACACTTGAGCCGTCAGCTCCAATCCCCCCCTTTAAAAACCCTTGCCGCATCCCCACCGCCAATTCAACCCTTCCTTTCCACCTCTCACACTTCCAAACTTGATCAGGTGCGATCCATGGCCTCCCTCGCAAAAATTACACCTTTTTCCCTGCGTAATTTACCATCGCCAGCAGAATGGCACGAGAGAAAGGTCGCACTTATCTCAGGTATGATGCTCTCCGTCGATCCTTACTAGTCTACTGACCATCGTACTAATACAGGGGTTACCGGTCAGGATGGATCCTATCTGTTGGTGTCCAGGTTTCAACCTCGTGTGACTTGCATAATCGATTGAATCTACTTGGTTTACCAGGACGGAGCTGCTGCTCGAGAAGGGCTACGAGGTGCATGGCATCATTCGTCGCTCCTCGAGTTTCAATACATCACGCATCAACCACCTCTTCTTCGATATGCATGAACGTGCGCTCCTCAGTATTACATTATCCCAATTTCAGTGTTAACCCTACTGGGAACAGGCAAAAATAAGTTCGAACTACACCACGGAGACTTATCCGATAGCACAAATCTTGTATACATTATGGCGAAGGTTCAGCCATCCGAAATTTACAACCTTGGCGCACAATCGCACGTCAAGGTCTCCTTCGACATGGCTGAGTATACAGGCGATGTTGACGCGCTCGGCACGTTGCGTCTACTCGACGCTGTGCGTACCTGTGGCCTCCAGGACCACGTGCGGTTCTATCAAGCCTCGACTTCTGAGCTTTATGGACTCGTACAATCTGTCCCGCAAGATGAGGATACTCCGTTCTACCCCCGCAGCCCGTACGGGGTCGCAAAGTTGTATGGGTTCTGGATCACGAAAAATTACCGCGAAGCTTACAACATGTACGCATGCAACGGCATCCTATTCAACCACGAGAGCCCCCGTCGTGGGCGCACATTTGTGACGCGCAAAATTACCCGTGCCGTCGCGGACATCAGCCTTGGGAAGCAGGGGTGCCTGTACCTTGGCAACCTCGATGCGCGACGGGACTGGGGCCACGGTAATTTGTTTCCACGCTATTTCCAGAGGCAGGTGACGTCGTCACTAACCCCCACTTGGTTATATCGCCACGCATCACGCAGCTCGTGACTACGTGGAAGGAATGTGGCGTATGCTCCAGCAGGACACGCCTGAGGATTTTGTCCTTGCAACAGGCGAGATGCACTACGTTCGCGAGTTTGTAGAGAAGGCCTTCCGCGTGATCGGCGTAGAGATAAAGTTGGCCAGCCTCTCCGCTACGGAACGACAGGTTCTAACTGAACGTTTCTGTTTCATAGATGGTCTGGCAAGGGTGTCGAGGAGATTGGGAAGGACTCTCAAACTGACCGAATTTTGGTTCGAGTCGATCCCAAATACTTCCGTCCTGCCGAAGTCGAGTGAGTTCGAGACACTATTTACTTTTTCTACATCGAACTCAGTGTGACTACACACAGACAACTTTTGGGAAGGCCTACCAAAGCTGAAAGGGTACTTGGCTGGAAGCGCAGGGCCGATTTTGATGCTCTTGTCAAGGAAATGGTGGAAGCCGACCTCGAATCAAGCAAAAGCCTCGTTGAGGATCATAACTAAGTAAATTGTTTACACATTTACCTCCTTTGAGTGATCGGAGAGTAGGGGCGTGATGCCAGGACTTTGTTACGCTTACGCTGTGTTATGCCATGCCCCTCCCCCCTTCCCTGGAGGTGTTGTGTAACTATATCAATTTACAAATGACGGTAATTTTTATGCCGTTGTGGCGCAATGGTAGCGCATCACCTTCCTATAAATGTCAGAGGTGGGGGTTGCGGGTTCGACCCCCGTCAGCGGTAAATGTAATTTTGACTAGTTTTTTTGTTTTGATGATTGATAATTGCGTTGAACGCGAACGATGAACGTTCTTATTGTCCACAAGTCTCCAATAACGTCTGCCTCGGGGACTGGGATATTTAATGTCCTACATTCCGTTCTGTCTCCTTTTTATACCGTTCAATTCATCACTCTTGGATCACTCGCTACCCAGCCTTGGACTGCCTCCTGCGCACTCCTCATTCTTCCTTCTCTTGGCACCTCTCCCGTACTTCTGTCACTCTCCAAGCCAGTCAATGAAATCATCCAGGAGTACATTTCCATAGGAGGGCGTATGTTAGGTCTTGGTTTAGGTGCCTCTCTTCTTCTCCACCGTCCGACAAGAGATCTCCTTCATCTTTGGGATCCAAGGTCAGGTACCGCTATTGTGCCCGAGACGCCTCGGGACGTGCTTCTGCCCTCGTCTATACGCCTACAGCTACCGACGGGTGCGTTACTCTCTGGTCTTCGGCCAGCTGCTGTTTCATTTGAGGTGGCGTGTGCGGCTCGTGAGGTTATTCGGGGACACTGGGACGAGCCTATCGGGACTACGGCCGGTGTTCAGGTTCCAGTAGGGTCTGGATGCGCAGCTTTCTGGGGTATCTCGCCCGATGACATCGAGGAAGTACCGAATATGCGTGCTTTCCTTCGATACGCATTGACATCGCTTGGTCTCACGCTACCAGAGGAGACCTCAAATGAACCTCTCAACCCGCTGCCTATCATTCCTACGTATCCCCTTCCTCAGTTTCTAGTTCACCAGCGCGGGAAGAGACATGTCACGGAGACAATCTTGCTAAGGCTTGGCCTCCCCCCGCAGAGTCATCGGGCAAGACGGGGATAATTAAAGACATAGCCGACACTTTTCATTTCCACATTGTTACCCCCGAACTTGGCGCACGCCTGGTTGCGGAAGCGCGTGAATCCACTGATGCACCCCATCATGCGACGAATGACATTCCACGGCTCGTCCTTATTCTACCTCCTGGTGTCTTGCCTTCAAGGGAACTCACCCCAAGGTTTGACGTCGAGAAATACTTCGCCGCACTCGAGGAGGCCCGAGGAGATCAGGCGAGCGCACCCAACAGCTGGGGTCTAGGTGAGGCTCTGCTTTATGGTGAGGCAGTAACGAGCACACAGACGATGCTAGAGAGGTAGGCTCGCTTTTACTTCCCTAGCCCCGTCGTTGCACGAACACTCAGCACAGTATTACCGTGATCCAGGAACACACGTTTCCTGACATCCCTCCCTGCCCCGATCGTCTCAGTCGCCTCATTCCAGCTTGCAGGGAGAGGCGCGGTTCCAACATTTGGCTCTCACCAGAAGGATGCCTTCAGTTCTCCGCCCTCATCCGCGCACCACTTGGCACCTTCCCAGCACCCCGCCTAGTCTTTGTACAGTACCTAGCCGGTCTTGCCGTCATTCACGCATGCCGCGACAAGCGAGTGTTAGGCGATGATCATGGTGCACGTGTTAAGCTCAAATGGCCCAACGACATTTATGTTGAGTTGCCCGGTGGCGAAACGAAAAAGGTGGGCGGCATTCTTGTCAACACAAGTTTTTCGGGCGGAAATGTGGACATCGTTGTCGGTGCGTGCTCATCTCTCTCTCCCCCTCCCCCTCCCACTTCCTCATGCGGGCGGTCACTTTTTCCTGGGCTTACGTTCGGCTGGAACTGAAAGGGTGTGGCATAAACGTGTGCACCCCCGCGCCTGTGACCTCGCTGTCCCTGCTATCTTCGCCGGGTCAATCGCTCGACGCGGAGACAGTTCTAGCACTGGTCCTTACCAAATTTGAACAACTTTGGAACACCTTTGTCCACGGAAGAGGCGGTTGGGCGCCCTTTGAAGATGCTTATCTGGACGCATGGATGCATTCGTGAGTCCCTACTTACGTCCATGCGCCATGTCAAGTGGTGATAGGGTTTCTTCGTCCTTCACAAAGGGACCAACTGGTGACGGTGATGACGATCGATCCACCTCGTCCTGTCCGGATCGTTGGGATAACTCATGATCATGGGTTACTGCGCACCATACCTGAGCGAACAGGATGGAGTAAGGGTTGGCGGCACGGTGCGGAGGACGAGTACATCGATTTGCAACCGGATGGAAATAGCTTCGATATCATGGCGGGACTTATCAAAGCGAAGAGATGAGATGAGATGAAGTGTACAATCGTAACGGAATAGATGCTGTCCTTTCGGGGTCATCGGAAAATGAAATTTAAATTATAATATTCAACAACTTAACAACTTTTGCCTAGCCCTCTTCCTCTCTGTCTCTGCCACTGTCACTGTCACTGTCTGTCTTGTTGTTGATAGCAAACCTCTACTATCTACTACCTACATGGTTGGGGTTTCAATTCTAAAGAAGGGGTTCCTTTTGTGCTCAGCCCGTCGAGCATTACTCCTGTCATTCGTGGCGGTGAGCCTCCTCGTAACTACTACCCTCCTCCGCTTGGATGTCCACTCCTTTCAACCAATACGAAATGCCCTTCCAATTATCTCCGAAGATCACAAGGAATTACCAAGGGTCCTTCTTGTTTCGGCCTTCTTCCCGTTGTCCAAGTCGAAACACCCCATGTCGGATTATGAGGTGTGGTTGAGCGGCTTCTTGCAGGAAGTCACCACGGATGTGTACTTTTTCTGCCCGCCTCACATTGCACCGCTCATCAAACGACTACGGGGCCAGTTACCGCTGACCCTCAATACTTCATTCAGCACACCGTTCGATGTACCACCCTTACGCGGATTAGAGAAGCAGTACGAAGAAATACACGCGTTGGACCCGGAGAAGGAGCTTCACGGACCGGAACTGTACGCAGTATGGAACGCCAAGGCATTCTTTCTAGATGAGGGTCTGCGGAATGGTGGTGCACGGTTGAAACAGGCGTATGATTACGGGTTTTGGAATGATGCGGGGAGCTTACGGGAGGCGAGACCGTATCGCGCATGGCCAGATGCAGGGCGGGTTGCGGACGTGTTTGCTGAGGCTAGCCTGGAAACTGGATCGGCAGAGAGGACATAATTTCATTCCTATTTGGAATCCACCCGCGCGTGAGTTCAGGACTTGGCGAGAAGAGCATGGGCCGTTAGATGCGAGAGACAGCTTTAGTGAAGGTGCGAGTTTCCTGAATTCGTAGATAAACAAATGTTGACATTGTTGGCACAGGCTCTTTCTTCGGAGGTCACCCAGAAGCGGTTTCACGATATCGTGAGGTGTTCTTTGCATACCACGACATGTGGTTGAGAGAGGACAAGTTCGTGGGTAAGGACCAGAACGTGATTAACAGCCTCCTAGTTTTATACCCCGAGCACTTCTTTGGAGTTTGGTTATATGACCGACAAGCAGCAGCAGGGAAGGGAGTGCCATCGGACGCAAGTACGCCACTCGGGGAATGTGGGAGTACATGGTGGTATTATCAATGGTGGCTATCCGGGAAGAAAGAAAGAGAAGACAAAATTGACGAATGGCTCGAGTCAAGCGACAATAACAAGAAAGTGAAGGCGAGGTGTCGATTGACCAAACTCATCTCACTCGAATCTTTATTATCTGGAAAGTTTACTCAAAATCACATCCCCGACCTCGACCTTCGTTACCTTGGCCTTGAACGTGAACATGCATGATGGATTATCACGTGACTATGGTAGTATCATATCATATCATATCATATCATATCATATCATATCGTATATCGTATCATACATACTATCTGTATATCCCCATTATCCATCCATCCCCCCACATGGCAACTCTGGATTTTCTCAATTTTGTTGACGCTAACAAGGATAGCTTCATTCAGCGCCTGGCTCAAGCCGTAGAAATCCCTAGGTATAGTTGATATTCGTTAATAACTCGGTCTGGCTCTTATAGCGTGTTTGCTGGTAAGTGTATCAGGCGATCCAGTCCACCGTGACGATGTCTTTCGCATGGCATCCTTTCTGGAATCGCAGTTGAAGAATTATGGCGTTGAGACCAAAGCCGTTGATCTTGGCACTCATGTAATGGAGGGTCAAAAGTTGAAGCTCCCCCCAGCTATCCTGGGCAGGATCGGTGACGTCAAATCTAAAAAGACAATTCTCATTTACGGCCACTTCGACGTTCAACCGGTGCGTCATTCATTCATTCTTATCTCTGATCGCTTCAACTTCTACCTCTTGTCTCTAGGCGCAACTTTCTGACGGCTGGGACTTCCCGCCTTTTAAATTGACCAGAGACGATAAGACTGGTCGTCTGTACGGTCGTGGCTCATCCGATGACAAAGGTCCCATCTTTGGCTGGATTAATATACTCGAAGCCCACCATACCCTCAAGAAGCCCCTTCCCGTGAACCTTCGCTTCTGTTTCGAGGGCATGGAAGAGTCCGGCTCTGAGGGCCTTGATGAGTTTATTCTTGCAGAGGTTAAGAAGGGTAAGGACTCCTGGTTTGATGGTGTCGATGCGGTTTGCATTGTAAGCATCCCCTCCAGCACTTCTCCTACCTTCTTTTTATCAGACATCTCCAGTCAGACAACTATTGGCTTAACACGAGGACCCCTGTGTTGACCTACGGACTTCGTGGTATCTCGTATTATAAGGTCATCGTATCTGGTCCGGCTAGAGATCTTCATTCAGGCGTCTTCGGCCGCACAGTGCATGAGCCCATGACCGACCTCGTCGCTCTCATGAGCAGGCTTGTCGATACGAAAGGTAACATCCTCATCCCCGGCGTTGACGAGATGGTACCTCCTCCAAGCGAGGAAGAAAGGCATGCTCTCATTTTCGCACATCTGCTCGTGCTACCGACTCCTCCCCTTGTCATGCTACAGGCAGCTCTATAAGAACCTTGACTATGAAGTCGAAGACGTGGAACTGTCCGCAGGAGCAAAAGTCGCACTTTCGGAAGATAAAGCGTCTGTGTTGATGGGTCGTATGCGTCTGCCTTCACTCTCTCTTCACGGTATCGAAGGCGCATTCTACGGTGCGGGGGGCAAGACCGTCATTCCAGCCAAGGTCGCGGGAAAATTCAGCATCCGGCTCGTTCCTCCTCAGACACCGGATAATGTCCACCCGCTCGTGATCAAATATTTGCACGATGAGTTTGCGAAACTTGGGAGTAAGAACACGATCAGCGTAGAAAGTCTGCACGGAGGAAAGCCCTGGGTAGAAGACTATAAACACTGGAGTTACGAGGCTGCGCATCGCGCCACAGAGGTAGCGGACAGTTCCATCTCAAATCCGCCATTGTATTGTCTTTTTTATAATCTAACCAGGCCGTATACAAGCAAGCCCCGGACTACACGCGCGAGGGTGGTTCAATCCCCGTGACGCTCACTTTTGCAGAGGCTCTCGGCGTGAACGTGCTTTTGCTTCCCATGGGCCGTGGTGACGACGGCGCGCAGTACACTTTTATTTTTCCTCCTACGACACCTCGCCACTCATGACTCATTCTACGCAGCTCGACGAATGAAAAACTGGATATCTCAAACTTTATTCAGGGGGTGCGTAGTGTTTTCTCTACCAGTCTTGTGAGAAAATGTATGGCTTGACGCTTTGCCTTGCAGACCAAGCTTCTTGGAAGCTATCTTTATGAAGTGGCCGCGGGAACGAAAGCATGAATCCGCCGTTGGCTGGTCGGTGTAGTGTTCTGGGTAGTGAAGAACAGGGTAAGGAGGACGCCTTATATGTATCGACTAGTGCCCTTGTACTGCAAAGTGGGTGACTCATTACAACTCGAATGACATCCCCATTGGTTGTCATGTGTGCGCCTGACGATGACCCATTGCAGCACCAGCAATTCCATAATATTAATTCTGTACAACTAAAAGAAAAAGTTGAATCTCCAAGTTAGAATACTCTTCGCAGATCCAGTGCGGTGAATCTCATCAAATCCTGTAGTTGTTTCTGCTGGGAGAGTAATAGTGTCGTCCTAAAGGGAAGGAGACCCTAAAGATAAGAGTGTGAAGGCTTAATAGAGAAAAAGAGAGAATTAGCCTAGCACGGCGACGACGGGAAATAAGCTTTAATTAGAGAGCAGCTGAGACAAGACTAAGAACACACAAGGGTTTTCGAGGAGAACTGATGAATGCTGCCCATTGCGGGTCAAGAGTTAGGGATTCTATACATGGCAGATGTGCAATAAAGTCAGTTAGACTTCGGGTGGTGCATCACTACTACACTGCTATGCATGGGCAATACCCCAAGTGGCTTCGGAACATTGTGACGGAAGTTGTTTTCTTCGGCTCGCTGGTTTGTTTTGCCCACGCGGCTGACGAGGCAGCGAGGAACTCAGCTCAGCAGCAAATGGAATTGGTGTCTAGCACCAGAGCATCATATGTTAGTCGATTGTATTGCTGAGCATACTCAATTCGCCTCTGGGGGGATTGACCGGTTCTGTTCAGATTAACTCTGGAAGGATGGTCGACGCTATAGGAAAGGAGTGGAGTTTGTAAATTTTCATGTGGTGGGTATTCTGTGTAAGTGGTGAAGACCTTGGCAGCAACACCAATCTTACGCATCGAGCCCTGATTCTCCATCGCAGACCTAGAGGCACATGTGCCAGAGGAAGTGTCTAGCAGAGTCACATGCGACTATCATACGCGATAGACGAAGGGGTGAGAATTGATAGATAGAGATAAAGCCGACCGCGTTGAAAAAGAGAAAAAGAGAAACTCAAAATCGCAATGGTGGTGGGCGGGAATCATGGTTCCGTTGGAACGTTGGAAGTTTAGTCAACGAGATGACCCCGAATGGCACTGGACCTCAAAGGATGATGGGGCATGATCATCGAAGTGGAATTGAGTGTGTTCAGGTGGCCGGAACTATCAAATGGTGGTCATAAAAAAGGCAGTCAGATGGTTTCGCGAGATGATTGCCACGCTGTTCAACACTAAAAATGAATTGCAGGGGGGTCCTTGTTCCTGACCTGACCTCCCAAATAGAACTAGTTTTTTAAAGTCGAGGGTTGGGGTGCGGGCAGCTTTGTGGCGTACGTAAATGTGGGTGGCCACGAGCTAGACAAGGTGAGTGAATTAACTACGTTAGCTAACGTCCGTGACATTATGGTGCGCCTGTAGCAGTATAGTAGACGTTAGACGACAGAACGGAGAACGGGGAACGGGGGAGAACGGAGACGATGAGAGTGAGATGAGAATGTGAGAATGAATGAAATGTATGTTGCTGGTATCAGGGGTCCCAGGAATCTAGGTCACTTCACCGGCACCGGCCTCCTTCCCTCTCTCCCCCTCCCCTCCCACTCCCACCCACTCTCGCTCCCATTCCCACAGGTCGACTTGGTTGCATCATTTTTGCATTTGCATTCAATTCGATTTTGTTAAAAAGTTGAGAGTGACAAGAAAGATGTTTCGTGTACTCATCCCCTCATCAACCTTTTCCCATGCCTACCTCGCTCAGCTCGGGCGGGCGTTCACCCACCCCCAACAAGGAGGACGGTTCTGATGCAATCCCAAGCCTACGCGGGGATGACCGCGAGCACATTCATCCTATAGATCCAAAGGTTCTCAGAAGAGCAACTCTCAAAACAGATCTCTACCTCATTCCTATCGTTGGCATGTTTTGTGAGTTTTCCCTTTCACTCTTTTCCTTATCCCTATTCATCTGACCTTACCTCCTTCAGATCTTTTGTCATTCTTAGTGAGTACTTTGCCATCTCTTATTTTTAAAGATCCTCTTAACAATAGTCGCGCTACCCGTACCCGTAGGATAGATCGTACGTATCTCTTCTTTAATGCATTACTGTGCCCGATTCCTAACATCTTCATTTCAAGAAACATTGGGAACGCTCGGGTGGCAGGGCTAACGAAAAGCCTCCACATGACTACCAACCAATTCTCGACCGCTTTGACCATCACTTAGTACGTTCTCTAACCCCCCTCCCTCCCTCTGTCATTTTTTTTGACCGATCACCAAAGTGTCCCGTACATTCTTATGGAGCTTCCCATGAATCTACTCATGAAACGGCTCGGTGCCAATGTCACCCTTCCCATTATGGTCGTTCTTTGGGGAATGGTCTGTGCCTGTCAGGGTAACCACTTTTCCGCTGCCGCCGTTTTTCTGGGTGCTCATTGGTTTGTCCAGGAGCCGTCCACTCCTATCATGGTCTTCTCGTGTGCCGTTTCTTCCTCGGCGCTCTTGAAGGTAATGTTCCGTGCATCTATTCCTATTCGATCCCCATCGAACTTTGCTCGTTAGGCGGTCTTTTCCCTGGCATCGTGCTTCTTCTCTCTACCTTTTACAAGCGCCACGCTATGCAAGTGCGCTTTGCCATGATGTTTAGCGTTACCTCTCTCGCTGGTGCCTTCTCAGGTATTCTCGCTTTCGGAATTCAGAACCTCCATGGTAAACGCGGCATCGCCGGATGGCAGTGGATATTCATCTTGGTCTGTCGTCCTCTCGTCCTCTCGTCTGCTATTTCTCTGACACCGTGACTCAGGAAGGCGTCTTTACGGTTGTCTTTGGCCTTGTTACCTGCTTCCTTGTCCCAGCCTCACCCAGAAACATCAAATTTCTCACGGAAGAAGAGCGAGAGGCTTATTGTCGTGATCTCGCTGATGATTGGAGCGGAGATGCTGACACTGACGGAAAATATGACGAGGTCTTTCGTTGGAGTGAGGTCGCGAGTGCGTTTACGGATGCGCCCCATGTTCTTATGCTCGCGCTTCCCCTTTTTTTCAGTGGAGTAACGGTGAGTCTACGCGCAACTTTTTCTCGTGCAAATATTGAATGTTATGATAGCTCTTCGGTCTCGCCAACTTGTATCTAACATTTGGCTGCCATTCAACGCGTCTATGGACTGACTTATCTGCCATAGCACACCCACTATTGTCAGCGCACTTGGCCATTCCCCTAACCGCACGCAGCTGTTGACGGTGGGCTAAATTAAACTACTATGGGGAATTCTCACGTCGTTCATACCCTTAATAAGGTTCCGCCATACGCTTGCTCCTTTGTTTTCAGCATCGTTTCC
Organism: Multifurca ochricompacta; assembly: GCA_022496185.1. Lineage (NCBI taxonomy): Eukaryota > Fungi > Basidiomycota > Agaricomycetes > Russulales > Russulaceae > Multifurca > Multifurca ochricompacta. Next base: position 719,176 of record WTXG01000006.1, on the reverse strand, counting down.
GCCTACTTATGCGATAAATATAAGAACCGCGGTGTGATGGCTACTTTCTGCGCACTTCTCGCCGCCGCCGGTTATGCCATCTTCCTCGGTTCGTCTTCTCACTCCCCTACCTGTTTTTTTTACCACCACTGAACTACTATTCGTCGCTCATGTACTTAGGCTCGAAAGACAAGAACACGGACTATGGCGCACTCTATCTTCAGATCATAGGTAGCTATGCCATCGCGCCCTGCCTCTCAACGTGGAACGCGAACAACGTGCAGCCTCACTACCGCCGTGCGACTGCTGTTGCCATCGCTTTTGTCGCGACCAATATCGGTGGCATCGTGTCTACCTGGCTCTTCACTGACCTCCGCGGTTCCATAAAGCAACCTGCATTAACTTGGCATTCTCGCTCGGCATGGCAGTGACCTCCGTGGGACTCATCTTATACTTCAAAGCCTGCAACACAAGGAAGCGCAAGGAGGTGCATCGGCTGCTCCAAACATACGGAGAAGGCACTGGGAAGGGTGGGTGGGACTCCCCTCAAGAGCGGAGGCGACTCGGAGACCGCCACCCACGTTTCGAATTTACATTGTAGCAGATGCACCATCAGACTACTGTCGGTCTGTTATTATCTAGGAGCATCGCAACGCTATAGATATCATTATTTAATACCCCTTTGTAGAGATGGATAATATCGCCAGTGAAGCTTTGGTCACTCAGTGTGTCTCTATACGAACGGAGAAGTGGACAGGTCATGTCCCAGTTGGGAGAGACAGTTAGCATGCGCCAAATGCTTCGCTTTCCTGGAACGAGTCCTGTTTCTTGCACATGATGACGCATAACCACGCGCAAACGAGGACTAATGGGTTAAGTTATTGCCGCCTACGAAGCGGTGTCTGGGGGGACTTGGCGGGGGAAGAATGGACGGTGACACTGAATAAGGGTTAGCTAAAGTTCTACGTCTACGTTCACTGGTCCACGAGTCGAAGTGCGTGTGTGCACATCCGGCGGAATTCTCAGATTCCTTCCGGTCAAGGGAAACACGCTGGTTGCGCGTGGCTGACAGAAACGGGAATATATGTCAAGCAGTGTCTGAAGTTCGCATGTTTGCGGGCGTAAAATGGCTTCCCTTGCTTCTAGAGACAGTAACCCATTGCTTGAGCTTGAGAAGGGGAATGACACACGTGTCCGTACGCGCTCAAAAAGCGGGAGCAGAAACCAGAACGAGAATTAAGACAAAATGATAGATGTGATGAGCTGTCCCTATCCTCATATACGTCAATCAAGGATCATCGACAAGGGGGAGACCCTCTTGATGTTGACAAGGTTTAAGGTAGGGGACGCCCACGTGGGAAAAAAAATTATGATGAGTGGCCATTGTGAGTATATCAACAGCGATGAGGAGCCATGTGGGAGGGCGGATGGCGGGTGGTAAGAGGTAAGGAGAAGATAGATAATATACGATACGAAACGAAGTGTAGGCACCATAATGGCCGCATCTTATTAGACAGGCTAATGAAGAGGAGAGGAGGAACTGAAACTGAGGAAGGTAAGTCTTAACCACGCTGTCATCGGAGTCGGAGCGCTAGGCACAGACACAGACACAGATCAGACACTCTCAGCCAGCTTGCTTAGAGCTTGTTATATGCGCTCTTGGACCCCGTGTCCATATCCCAAAAATTGGCTTGTCATCCATCAATTCGCTGTTCGTTGTTGGGAAAGTTGAAAATATCTATCACGGATCGTCACATCAATCAACTTGGAGGATTTCGCATGTCTCATGAGAGACCTGTCGACCTTTGTGGCGATGGCGATGGTGATGGCGGTGACGATGAGTTGAAGTGTGGCGTGCGTGGAAAAATCCATGCCTCCACGCACGGAGTGCCCAACCGCAATGGTGCATTGCATTTCACCCCTCCCAGACGCTCAGTACGTATCTGAGTGCTCATCCCGCCATTGTGAGACTCGAGCACTATTCTTTTTGTTTCTCAGTTTCACAAACATAGCACCTGGACGACAACGACAACTACAACTCTGTGACAATCGGTCTGACGGCAATCTTGTGACCAGCCTCGAGCTATAGGGACTTAAACTCTTTACTCAATTCGGATCGTCACAGAGATCCTCCCTATCTATGCTCGCTCACACGTGAACCCGCGTGGAGTTATTGAGCGTGAGCGTGAGCGTATGCGTCTATACGCTCTCCTCTTCCCTCTTCCCTCCCTCCAATTCCCTTTTCATTTCCATTTCCCTTGACTCCTCTTTCCCCCGTCCAAAATTCTTGCACAGCATAATTCATTGCTTGTTATAAGTAAGTGGCCTCTTTCCCCTCGTCTTGTTCATCTTTGAGCCCTTTCGCTATTTCTCCCCCCTAATTACCTCGTTTCGTTCAATTAATTATAACAGCTAGTCGCCAGCCTGTCAACCCTCGACCTTCGGGAATCCCCTTAGGGGTCACTTATCCTTATCTGCGACCTTGGTGCTTGGTGCAATCCCTCACACGCCTCGATCCATCTCTTCTCCCGCCATGTCTCTCCTTGTTGCGCCTTCTGTGTCCGCCCCCGCCCAATTGGAAAATTTGAAGCAAATGTCCGCTATCTCTCTCTCTTTCATAACATTGACAAGCTCATCATTCTAACTTGTCTTTCAATTCGCACCCCAGTCAGATCGGGAAGGTGTGACAAGCCACACTTTGCACAGTTCAAAGTGTTACATTGATACTAACTCTGTCGTTACCAGTACTTCTTCCTTGGCGCGTACACGATGCTACTCTATGATCATATCTTAACCCTTCCAGAAGAGGTTGTCCCTTCCTTTCCCAGTCGCGTGCCTCTTAGTGATAATCTGGGGCTGGGTTACAGGTTCAGACTGTTTGGAAAAAGAAAAAAACGTTCCGTAAGTCGCTACCGTGATAATCCGGACGTGAGATCGGCTTACCCTTCCGCTAGCTCTCTACTTGTTCGTTGTGGTATGGCCACCGCTTATGTCATTTATGACAGAACCCCTCTTGAACACATATTCAGGTCCGGTATTATGCACCGCTTGCTGTGACCGTCGTAGCTTTTGGTGCGTTGTGCCTCGCCCACGTTAGAATGTTTCATTGATTTACGTCCCCTAGGCTTCTTTTCGACAACTATGACACGTTCGCGGTATGCAGTCTCCGATCGTCTCAGGCGGGTTTGCTGAACTTACCTCGATTATGTTCCTTTCATTATTTATCCCCGATACATCTTCGTTCGTCACACCCTTTCTGTCCCTGATCAAGTTGTGCCCACTGGATGCTCTTCCTTCCGCTCGGTATCACAATGCCGCTGACACTCTTTCCTGGAATTCTCATGCTTATTCGGTGAGCCAGAACACCTGCCACACGCTTCCCTGCTTGGGGGGTTTACAATTCGATCTTTTCTACTCATCACAGGGTCTACGCTCTCTACAACCGGAACAGGGTCATTCTATATGGGCTATCCGCCAGCTTACTGCTCCAAACTGTTGCTGGGCTCTGGCAGTACACCGTTAGCGGTGGCGTCCGTAAGTAACCGCCTCGGATTAGGCATTTGAACATAACAGTTGACGTATACTTGGCGCTCTAGCCGCGCCGCTCCCTCTGGATAATTACGAATATCATTGTGGGTTCATGGCTCTAATCATCCCATAGTGGAGGACTTCGCTGATTGTGGCGTCCAGTCTGTATTTATCTCCCTCCTAGAAGGATGTGTGTCAACGCCAATCACCTTTCTTTAACCCTCATTGGTCAATAATTGTTTTTTTTTTCACTCTTTTTAGAGGTCATTTATCGACCATGTATGTTTTCTGGGAGCTTGGGTATGACAGTATCATCTTCTTGCTCACGGTCGCACGGACGTTCTACGTGCATTGGAGGCATCAAGGGGTTACTAGCACGGGCGCAAAGCACGGTTTAATCGGTAATTTGGTGCGGGACGGCGCGTTCTACTTTGGGTTAGTACCGACCTTTCAGAACTGAAACGATCCACACTGACTTGTATAAGCTGTATCTTCTCGATGAACCTGATGTGGGTCATTATGATTATGCACGCGCCAACTGGCCTCCGAGCCATAGCTTCCATGTATGTCCCAAAGAATTGCTGTTTAGCTGCTTTTAATTGATCGTGATTCGGTTTACCTTGTGAAGCCCTTCTTCTTGGTAAGCTGGCTACATTTAACCTGTCTATAGTCCCTGTCGGATCGCTGACTTCCCGTTTTCATACTTAGCGTGAACACAGTTATGGTCTGTCGGATCACCTTGAACCTGCGAACAACCGTCTACGGTCCCACTACATTCGAACGTACACACAATAGCTTTCCAATGGGCGACGTGAGGAGCCCTCTCTCCCGGCGGTCGCAATACGCATTCTCCCCAACAGCTACGAACAATCTGCAGGTCCATATCCGGACAGACTACGATCAATTACAGGATCATAATCGTTCTATTATATTTACAGATAGAAACAACGTTGAGGACCGTTCATATGTGGGCAAGATAACGAGTTTTGGTAGTAGTTCATAGGCGAGGCTGTATAGATGTGCGTCGTTGGCATCTTTCAAAGGAATTGATGTATTTACGCCAGTCGCCAGTCTGTTGTTTGATCATCATGAATGATAATAACGATAAACCTCTTTTCATTTTTACAATTGTATGCCCATCATCTCTTACAGAGCAGAGCAAAGAAGTGTGTGCTATCTTGCTTCCGTCTTCGCAACCTATTGACGAACTCTTTTCCCTGACTCCTTCCACTGCCTTTTCCACCTCCTTTCCCCTGTATTATTTGAACGCGCCCGACTTTCCGTAGTCTTCTCATCCAGGTACTTCTCGTAACGCCTCCCACCACGCTGAACTGAACGGATGATCCGGTGCTCCTGCATATCCCCAGGGTTTTGGAGGTGTACGGCCAGACCCAGGGATTTAGCACAACTTTCATGTCCAGATTCCGTAAAATGGACAAGTGCTGTCGCGGCCTTCATCTCCTCCAGTTGAGCCACAGGTTGAGTGCCCGGTCTGCACTGGGTCATTTATGTAAGTCTCGTTCGTTCTATGTTAACGGAAACTCGTGCCATTTTCCTTAGAAATGCATGTTCAGGATGTCGTGGTCTTTAAACCTCAAGATCACCTCTCGCAAGCTCTGGCAGGCACCTCCGTATGTTAGCAAGGTCCATGAGCAAGACACCCGCATTGAGATTACCTTTCTCTCCTACCGCGTCATGCCCATGGGGACGTCCAACGTCTACTGCAGCGCAGAGCACTTTCCCACGCAGATCCGTCTTCCACTTCCATAAATTCCTGTATATCCTGAGAATGAGTGTATCAAAAATATGGAACAGGCTCTGCTCTTGTGGTGGTAGATAAGGCCAATCTTAGACCACGTCTCACCCTTCTCCATCGTGAGACTATCCTCAGGAAGGTCCATAAAGGTGAGCGTTATTTCTTCGCGAGTAGGGATACCATTGACAATTGCTCACCTCCTTCTTCCGACAGACTACAATCAAAGATGTAGATGCTGATCCTCCCCGTGGAGTTGTCAGAAGACTTGTGGAAGAGACTACAAGAGGCATGACGTAGGACTGGCCGACCGCGTATACTATATTTGCACCATATCCGATGCCTGTTGAGGCGACCGTTCGCCTTGTCTGTGACTAGGAAGGCGATATGCACATCGGAAGATTTCTGAAAGATTATATTACGGTATTCGCATTCATGGAGCATGGAGGTTGAGGAGGCATTGATCCCTCGCTTTGGGTGGTGTCCACTGTCTTGGGTTAGGTTGGGATCATCATCCTTCCTCGCCAGACGCCATGCGAGTTCTCCATCCAGCCAGGAATGTATCGTCGGCTTCGTGTGAGCCGTCGATGTTGATCTAATCGAAGCCTGGCCTGGCTCAGCTACTGATATTTCTTTTTCTTCATTCAACAAGAACTTCCATTAGCGCAGAGACACTGAACTTGTCCTTATCGCGAAAGTGACCCCCTATGTGTACTTAATTGTACATTATCACTGGTAATAGCGGTCTCGAGTTCACATGAGGTCGACATGGTCTATGCGAACAATCCCGCCTTCCGTCTTGCAGAGTTCCGTAAGGAGGATGAAGACAGCAGAACGGCCCTCTATGACGCACGAAGTTCTGAGGCTACGCCGCAGTCTACTTTGCTTGACGCCTCACTCGTAAGTAAAGTACCTCCATGTGCAACACTTAAACCCTCGTACCCGCGGCAGACAGTTCTGCTACTGCCAATGCCCGCCAATGGCACCCCTCGTTCTGCGATGATCGCCCCAATGAACTCGGCAGTCCTCGACTGCGCACTGCCTTTGTTCATGGCCTAGGTTGCCCTGAGTTCATGCTCCACGAAATTTCACGAGGGTTGGTCGTCGTCGTCGTCGCATGACAATGCTCTTGTCATACCTTCAAAAATGCACAAAGTTGACAAACGTTTGGTTATCACCACGGATCAACAGGGCTCTCACGTTGCGGCCCGCCTTCATAGACATGGGTCATCGCGTCCGCATCACTGACATGGTCATTCGACACACTCATATGCGATGATCAAGTCATTGGCAACCTCTGCGATCCAGCTATATGCGAGCGCGCTGTACGGGGTGCGCAGTGCGCATACAATCCATCATTTCGCTGCTGCCACTATGGATGAAATGGGCACTATTCATACCACTCAATGCATAATCTACGAAGAACACCCTATCCGCATCTCTTGCCGCCAGCATAAAGCGCCTTTTCTGCGCATCCTCTGCCTGCGTCTATCCTGAAAAGCTGTAGGAGGACACCTCACTTGACGTCTCGCTCTCAGAAGACGATGTGTGGAAGGTCTTGAAAAGGTTCACTCGAGAGAACATGCTTCATCTGTACAAGTCAGCAATGGATGTCCGGGCTCAGGGGTGCTTGGGCTGACGGATGGGAGAAAGCACGGGCCGCTATCATCCGCAAGGCAAGGCATTGTGGATGACGTCGTTCTGAACTTCAATGACTCAGTGAACATTGACTCTGATCCCATCCTCGACTTAGCCCGTCTGGCTGTTAACGCCCCCGAGTTACCGGAGTCAACCCCATACTGCATCGGATGCACCTCGACGGTGGTGTCATACCCAACTGTCTTTATCAACTAGGATGGGGATGCCTATCTCTACCAGTTGTATAGCTGTTGAGGTTGCGCGGTCATATTCCATTCTCGAATCCGTAATAACATGGGCGGCAGCGGCAGAGGTCGTTACGAGAAGCATCGTGTCGTCAACTGGGAGCTTGAAAACCTCCAGAAGTCCTGTGCTTGAGTCGGAGCCTGGTTTGGCATTAAGGCCCCCCCTATTCGCAAAAGGTGACTTTATCCCTAGCTACCGCGTCGACATGTGCTTCCTCGAGCTGACACTCTAATTGCAGTCTTCCACTACGTGCAGAGTCATGTGGATTGTCACCGTATCGTTGATAATCGTGATGCTTCTGGCTTCGGCACACTACAGCATCACTATGGAAACCGTGCAGACGTCCGCCTTCGCGTTGGCGCAACTGCCTCCCGTTATCGCGGTTCAGACGAGTCTGCGGGCGAGTGGACACACTTTCTGGACGATGACATGTTGCCGCTGGCTTTGTGGGCAACAGCCTCTTCCCCGAAGCCGCCAGGGGTGGGGTTCAATAGCGCGGTACATGTCGCGGGAGTGACCTATTTCTGGGACATCACATCCAGGATGGACGAGGACCTTCCATGGGGTTTCACAGGGAACCTGATTGCGCGGCGTACGTTTTCCGGAAACTGGGGGTGGAGGAAGACATCGATGTTCTTTTGTTTGCGCAAACGTTCACATGCGAGGGAGGGATTTCATGCTGCTCCTGATGATGCCAAGGTCACGCATCCGTCTCGGGATGGTGGGTGGCACGCGGTCATATTGGCGCCTCTAACATGTAGGCGAAGGGTAATGGCGGAATGTACCCAGAATTGAACAAACATACATCAATATGCGCGCCCACTAGCGTGAAACTGCTGCTCATCTCCGCTTACGGGCGTAGTCTGATCTGGCTTGGCGCACGTGCGATGGCGGCTAACTGTGAGAACACGACCTATATCGAAACACCTGGTACGCGATGGGGGCGTACATACGCGAAGCGACCTTCGGAGTCCGAGAGCGCGCTTATTCGAATGTTTAGTGAGTTGGGCCGCACGGTAGGAAAGCTGGAGTGGGGGAAAGGGCCAATGAAGGAGAAGAAAACCAGTTGGGAAGGGATGATTGTTGGTTGCGGCGTGGAGTAGGGAGTAGTAGGGAGTAGTACAAGTACGTCAAGGACAAGGAATGAAGGGTACAGGATACGTAAAAGAACAAATGGGAGGTCAGTTTATTTTATTTTAATTTTGGATAAGCACAAGTAGCACAAAGCTTGAGCATAGCGCGTACGACCCGTCCCCATTTCCTATTTCCTCTCTCATCTCTCACTCTCTCCCTCTTCCTCTTCCCATCTTCTTCCATCTCTCATTCCCCTCCCCCTTCACACTCAATGGCTCCTGTCAACGTCAAGAAAATCTGCTGTAGTTCGTTATATATAAATATTCATTCATATATATCCCCTTTCTGACGTACACTCTCTGGGCAGTCGGTGCCGGTTACGTCGGTCAGTCACTTGTCGTTTTATAAATTTCTCACTCACCTACACCGTTTTTTTTTTTTTCACAGGTGGACCTACCTGCGCTGTGATCGCTTTGAAGTGCCCAAATATTCAAGTCACTATTGTTGATCTTAACCAAGCTCGGATTGACGGATGGAACAGTGAGGACTATCGTTTGCCCATATACGAACCCGGATTAGTCGAAGTGGTCAAACAAGCACGTGGTCGTAATCTCTTCTTCTCGACGGATATAGATCGTGCCATTCAAGAGGCCGACCTTATTTTCGTTTCTGTTAACACGCCCACTAAAAAGTCAGGTGTCGGCGCTGGCTTTGCTGCAGATCTCAAGTAAGTTCCTGTCTCCCCTTACACCTTCACCTTCATTAACTTGGTCACAAGCTATGTCGAATCAGCTACACGTCGTATCGCTGCCGTTGCCACTTCATCCAAGATCGTGGTTGAGAAGTCTACGGTACCGATGCGAACTGCAGAATCTATGCGCACCATCCTCGAAGCCAATTCGAAACCGGGCCTACGCTTTGATATACTCTCTAATCCTGAATTCCTGGCAGAGGGAACGGCTATAGATGATCTTTTTGCTCCTGATCGCGTGTTAATCGGTTCGCTTCAAACGTTTGAAGGCAAGAGTGCGTGTCAGTCCCTAACCAATGTTTATGCCAACTGGGTTCAGTCAGTCTTTCACTTTCACGCGCCCATTAGAGGGACTAACGTTGTCTCGCCGTTGTCACGCACAGTACTGATCGTATCTTAACCGTCGGTCTATGGTCTTCCGAGCTGTCCAAATTGGCTGCCAACGCGATGTTGGCTCAACGGATTTCGTCTATCAACGCCCTCTCTGCTATATGCGAGGCAACAGGTGCAAACATTGAAGAAGTGGCACACGCGGTCGGACGGGACACACGGGTCGGGTCCAAGTTTTTGCGTGCCTCTGTCGGATTTGGTGGTTCCTGTTTCCAAAAGGATATTCTCAACCTCGTCTATCTTTCTGAGAGTCTCCACTTGCCAGAAGTGGCCGCTTATTGGCGTCAAGTGGTCACATTAAATGAATACCAAAAGCGTCGCTTCTCGAAGCGCGTCGTTGACACACTCTTCAATACCATTACTAACAAAGTAATTTGATTTCCCCATCTGATTTCTCTTTCTTTTTTCTCTTTGGGTGGTTAATCTCGATTTGATCACAGAACATCGCCATTCTTGGATTCGCATTCAAAGCGGATACGGGCGACACTCGCGAATCTCCGGCCATCACACTCGTCCGAGACTTTCTCTCTGAACGTGCTCATGTCACCATTTTTGATCCTCAAGTTGATGAATCTCAAATTTGGCTCGACCTTTCCGAGGCATTACCCGACGTTTCAATCAACCAAAGTACAATCCATCTTCTTTCTCTCTTCTTTTTTTCTTTTCAACTCATATAACCCACAAACAGTCAAAAATCAAGTGACAATAGCTAAGTCAGCTCTCTCAGCTGCTCAGAACAGTGAAGCCGTCGTCGTCGCCACAGAGTGGAAAGAATTTAAGGACATCAACTGGCAGGCTGTTTATAATACGATGAAGAAGCCCGCGTTTGTGTTTGACGGACGAATGATCCTCGATGGAGATGCCCTTCGTCAGATCGGCTTCAAGGTGATAACCATCGGCCGAGGCGATAAGCTCTAATCATCTCCCTACACTTACACTTACACTCACACTTACTACTTACATCTAGAGTTTTTTTAGTAGTTATTAGAATAGAAATGATCATGATGGACAGAAAGAGGAAGAAAGACCTCGTCAATTCTCAAATTAAAGCCATAGAAACAATGGGGAATTGCTCGTGGAAACATCCACTTCCCCAGCAGCCGCCGAATCTTTATCGTTTCCTCAGATACCCATGCTGCGTCCCCATGAACAATCCTAGCACCACGACCGATCGTCTTAACATTCACCCGTCGTTTCCTTCCACGACCCGCCGGGTCCTCCACCTTTACATCGGGGTTCACATTCACCCCGAAAATCGACGTTCTCAACTTGAAAGTACCCTCGAATGAAGGGTGCAAGTGAACTTTGGCTGGAGAGTTGGAGGTACGCGCATCCAATTTGAGCGTTGCGTCCGCCGCGTGGTCCGAAAACTTGACATCCAGCGGGGAATTGGAAGTCTGCGCGCTGACTACGAAACCGCCGCTGTTTTGTTCTCATTGGTGGAAATTAAAGAGAGGTCCGCGGTGAGGCCGCTATACAGAAAAAAAAAAGGTCGTCAAAGTCGCCGATGGACGAGACGGGACCCAAAAAAAAAGGGGGGGGGGGGAGAGTGGACTGACCTATTACTGGTTCGGATCCTAATCTCGGTGGGCTTAGAATGATTTTGATTAAAGGCATTGACCACAACCTTGATGGGCGTGTTGCTCGTCTTAATATCGAGTGACGACGACGTGTTGAAGTTGCCCTCTATCGGACTATTCGACGTGCCAATGCTAATCTTATCGCCGACGAGGCTCTAAAGTGTAAAGATGGGCGTTGGTTTCTTCGCCCTCCTTGCTAAAAGAAAGATAGCGAAGACATACCTCAGCATAAATGGGGAAGTTGCTGGAATGGAGAGAAATAGAAGTAAAGGTATGTGTCGGGAGCGCGGCCACCACGTGATGGAACAAGGGGAGACGTGTCTCGAAATAGGGGATCACGACGACCTCACTTTCCTGAGGAAGTGAGACGGTGATTATAAAGAATAACGTGTCTCGTTCACGGGGATGTCGATTGAACTTGGGGGTCTATTGGTCCGTACGTGAACTTAGCATGGAGAGCAAGAATGCAGATATCTCGAATTCACTTACGAATATACCAACACCATGACCATTGTCTCCACGATGGAGCGTACACACGCTTGACCTCTCGAATAGGTCACTGTCCTCGTGAGAGCCGACGACAATCTCAACGCCAATGTCGTCACGATCAGCTGCTTCGACGATGTGCAAAACGCCGTGAGCATAAGTCCCCCGGGAAAACAGGAAGATATCGTCCGCGTCAGTCGGCAATGAGAGTTCTGTTCGCTGCCACACTTCGAACCTCGGTGAATTGTACCGGTCACTGGGGCCAACTTCGGTCCAGTCAGCAGATTCAACACAAGTATCAATGCTTTCTCCGGGTTCAGTAGAGGGCACGCCTAAGTGGAAGTCGGTGTCGGTGGCCTAAGAGGCAGTCAGTCCAACTCTGACTCTGACTGAGTAGGGAGAAAGTTGATGTCGATTCGGACGTACCCAGTGGCGGCCACTATCATGATGAAAACGGCGGTGCTTACAGTGACGCAAGAGGGTATGTCCCGCGAGCCACAAAAAGAACGCAGCAACGAAGAAATGGCGGATACGGGGACGACGAGGAGAGCAACGGGGCCGATCAGGTTCGGTACCAACTGAGGAGAAAGCAAGCGCCTCTGATGTCGCTTGGTAACTGGGTGGTTTCACGGCAGGTGCAGGTGCAGCCTTCTCGTCAACCTGGTTGAACAGGACTTGGGAAGGGTTACCTTCGCTCATGTTGAATAAAAGAAATGGGTAAAGGTGGTGAAAGAAGGATAAAGGAACGAGTCAGAGAGAGAGGTCCGGCAGAGTTTAAATCTACCTCAGTCAGAGAAGAACTGCGGAAAAGTTACTGTTCTGTTACTCATATTCATTGTCGGCGTCAGCGTTCAGGTCCACTGCGCAGCAGATAAGTTTACCGCGGGAATTTGAATCCGAACTGCGATCAAATCAAATCAATTCATAATCCTCCTTCAGTAAAAAAGGGCGTGACCTTGGTGGCCATGGCCATATGAAGTTGTCAGCGCTGGCGCTGGCGCTGGAGGTGTCGCCTGAGGTGGGGTAGTTCAAAGCTTGATTGACGATGGTACCTGCTTGGTATTTGGTTCCACGCAACAGCCCATTGATGGACTAACCCTGACACTCATATTTATTATTCGTTTTACCTCGTCTTTCAGCGTTGTATGCAAAGCGAGTCAGGAATATTTCCCAAGCCGCGATCGACGGAGGACAGACGACAGTATTGCAGAAGATTGTGGTTTCTGTCTTTAATTGAGGTAGAATCCCCATTCCGATATTCATTCGCCGTCGCCGCCTGAGCGAGAACATGTCGGACATCCAGCAGGGGTCCTATCTCCTCATGTAGGACATTTTGATGTTTATGCAGGACCTAATGTACAGAAAAAATGAAGAATAATACCGAGTCACACAGCGACACCACTGTAGCACAGAGCTTCATGACTATCTCAAGTCATGTCAACATCCTCGTTCGCTAGATCGGTATCCCTGATATCGTTGAATCCGAAAATGCTCTGGGCGTCTCCCTCGAGCTCTGCCCATAAATCCGCTTCTTCTGCTTGCGCAGCGAGCTCAGCAATCTCTTCCTCATCGAATTCGGAGGGGGGGAGATCTGGCTCATTGGCCACGGGTGGAACATTATCTGGTACATGTGTTGAGCTGCAGAGAGACACCTAGCTGAGATTGTTGCAAGCTGTCGCACCTTTTAGAGAACGTTCCCACTCGGCAATGTCCTCCATATCAGGATCCAGTGATGAACCAACCTCATTTTGAAATGAAAGGCGATATGAGTATCGGTTTTTGTGACTGGTACTAGCAATTATCCTACGAAAAAGCTGGAAAAGCACTTGTCTCAGAGATAAGGCTGGCACAACGGTGAGGCTACGCACCTCATCATTGAGCACCTCATCATCGTTCTCCTCATCGCTCTCCATGCACATGTCTTCACCGTCACTACTCAATCCATTTCTTCGTCTCACTCTTTCAATACATTTTGTGCGAGCTTGTTGTGCCCGACGAGCACAGCGCTCCCTCAAACGGTCACGGAAAAAGGCACTGCGGGTATTTTCTACCTCCCTGGTAACGACCACAGGAGGAGAGAGGCAGACATCAACAACGGATTCGCTCGCCGTGGCATGTTTTTGACGAGAGGAATACGTGCTTGAAATACGACGCGTAGGTGTGGCGGTAGACTTGTATTGCGCGAGACGACGCGACTGAAGTTTAGTGGCTGCTGACTTGGACGGTGAGGGTGAAAAGGATTCAGAGAGGGGTGATGAGGTATATGGGAAATATGAAGATGAAGAAGAGGGTGTACGAGGAATATGATCTAAAGAGGGGATGTTCATAGGATAAAAGAGGGAGGGAAGGAGGAGGAGGAAGAGGAGAAGGAAATGATCCCGCGTCACCAAATGCGTGTCACATGACTCACTCACGCTCTCCTGTACGTCGTTTTCTGCTCTGCTCGCTGCTCTGCTCTACTCCATCGGGAAAGAGAACCGTTCGACAGATTCACTCAAGACTTTGGTTGTCTTCTATTCCCCATTGTAAGAGTACCTAAATCTCCAGGGGTGGGGTGAATCATTTTCTTGACCATTGTCCGCTCGGTCGTTCTCATTCAAAGCGTATCCCCATCAACAAACAACTGCTAACTCCACGGCCTTTGGGAAACGAAAAATGTCTATGCTGCCCGAGAGACTCAATGAACAAAATGAACACGGCTGTGGGTGAGCGCCAAAGTGTGAGTGATTTTTGATTGGCCCTTCAGGAGCATGAGAAAGTCTGACGTCTCTTAGAGTTGATGTCAGGGGCGGCATTTGTTGCAGACGCGGGAAAGCAGAAAACATCGCTTTCCGCACGTGGGTGCCCGTCACGGCAGTTTTGAGTCCGAGGGCGGTCTGGCCGCATGACCAATTCAGGATCAAAGTCAAAGTCTGCTCGCCCGTTCCTAGACTAGGGGAGCCTCCTTGGCAGACAGCAGCAAATTCCTGCCCATTGACGAACAGGTATTCGGCATTCACTGGCATGTCCCCCGCCTATCATCCTAATTTCACCCCGCATTATCTGGAAGAGACGGCTATCCGAAAGGAGATGGTTATCCCAATGAAGACCCCATCTCCTTTGACAGACCTTTGGAAATTACGGGGCAGCGGGAGCAGGGACAACCAATCCAATCCACTATAAACCTCACCTTGACGTCGACGTACTTCTTCCCCCCCTTCTCAAGCACCGGCGTAGTGCTTCTTCAAGGTCTTCGCGTTCATGGGCGATTCACAGTGTGAGACAATCTGTATGTACAGCTGCCAGTTGTGGCAAGTATTGCACCCATCTGACCCATCATTACCAGGTTCGCGATTAGTGACGCCTCCGCCATCTCTGCCTACTGTTCGTTCGTTGCACATTAAGGAAATTGTTCTGACCGTTCGCACAGGTTTACTTTATTATGATTACTTTCTCACATTACCCGCGGAGGTCGATCGCTTCTGGCGCACCGGTTCATACACATGGGCCTCGGCTGTGTTTCTTGCCAACCGCTACGCAGCTTGTTGGGTCACGTGCCCTTCTTGTACCGCGTTTTGGGGACCGATGCAAGACCGCTGTAAGTTTGATTTACCTCCACTGCAAATGATATCTCATTCCCCCTTTTGTAAGCCTATGTAAGTCCTGCGTACCCCCCCCTCCAGACTGCCCCCTCACAAGGCCGCACACCATTTATCCAGAGCGCATTTATCGGCACGTACCATGGCATATTGATGGTATTTCTTCACCTTTTAACAACTAGTACGTTTTTTCGAGGGCTGTCCGAGTATAAATTTACGTGTCCGTATTGTCAGTACTCCTTGTGATGAGAGTGTACGCACTGTATCTTCGCAACAATGGGTCCTTGGTCTCTTGGCCTTCGAACATCAATCGGTCTTTTTATCGGATGTGTAAGCGTTTTCCTTGGTGGCCAGGATGCTTGTATGCCTATTTCTGCAGTGGGCTTCCGCTCAACACAAACCCGGAGGAGTTGCCACACACTCTCAGGAAAGGTGAGCCCATCCTTTACTCGGCGAATGGTGTCAAACATTGGAACTATCAGTTCTCGCTGTAAGCGCACATTTCTGGAGTCATGTAATGCACCATGTTCACTTCGTGCCAGTGCAAGCGGTGGCGTTCTCCGGTCTTCTGGTCTCGATTTCACCGTCTTTGTTCTTACCATATGTCGTTCGATAAAACTGTGGACGCGCAACCAGCCATTTGTAGACAGGCTCTTCATCGATGGTGCGTGATGACATATGCGTTGTTCGACGAGCTGACAATACAAGATGATTCAGGCTTTTTGTATTATGGGTATGCGGTGACTATTTAAGGGTGCCATTGATTGAGCTCCCCACTAGTGTAATATGGAACCTTAACGTTGTCAATATCATTGCCTTAATGGTACGTCTCATCCTGCCTAGACTTTCACCCACCAGAGTGAAACCGATAGACTTCGCTATGCCCCTAGGTCATACCTGTGAGCACTTTGCAACATATCCCAGCAGACCCTGACGACGTATCAGCCTTCTGTTTATTTATCCACTCCAGTCTTCACAAATGTGTACGGGCAAGACCCATACTTCTCTGTTGACACCCACTGACAAGTGGCAGACTATCTGTGATAATGGTTTCGCGACTCATGATCAACTGCGCGACCCAACGCTGCACGGGACGAACTCTACCTCGCACGCTGGAGACGTCTCCACTTTTTTGCCGGGCGGTACCCTTTCGACTGTTCCTCCGACCCAGGCTGAATTGAGTGAGTCGGATGTCTATCCCATCTGCATCACGCTGATGCGATTGTAGGCATTGAATTGGGTACATTGGATAGGCAACAAGGGAATACACGGGAGACGGTACCGCCCAGCGTCACCTACATCTTGGTCCCCCTGGGTCTATGCCCTACAAGGAATAGAGGATACCACCGCACGGCCAATCGAGTCGCTACGGTTAGCCGCTATGGGATCAGAGCTTGACGGGATGACCGGCGTCACCAATCGGAGCGTGCAATATTCCTAAGTCCCGACTCGGGCGGATAACACCATTGAAAGGGGGCGAAAGGCGATTAGTGGGTTTAACTTAAACTTTCGACTTCGACCCTCGACTTGACTTTCGAGGAACGTATTACGTTTGGGAGAGTGGGCGAACGCCAGGAAAAAGACATAAATGTTTGCAATAGAGCGGTCGTAATAAGGCTACGTAACATAACATAGCAGAATAGTAGAACGGGTCGTCACTACACGCTGAGTGAAGAATTCTGAATTCCATCCTAAAGGTACCTTGACCTGGGCTTGGGCAAATGTCCAACATGTCCAACACTGCGCACCACTATAATGGGTCACCCCTTCATTAAATTGTGCGCCCAGCCCTTTCATCGATTTGAATATAATTGAAGTGGTTAGTTGACGGACAGTTACATCGCAACTCTTTCCTGGATATGGCCCCCCTTACAACATGATATTTTTACAACAGATGCACCAGACTAGTAATTGTTCTATCTGAAGCCAATGGCAGCTGGCAGCCGGAACAATTAAGATAATATGGTGAAAGGCGTAGGACGCAAATGAACATAAATTCGAACGCACATGAAGACGAACTGGCTAGGATAGTTGGAAACTGAGGTCATATTGAATTGCATGCGTCATGATACCCTGTCATTACAAACAGTGTTGACACCTCTGCCCCTCCCTATTACACATGCCCTGCCACACCTGCGTCAGTGCGTGGGGCCTTTTCTTTTTTCCTCCGATGCGAAGCGAAGTATTGACGGTGTTCCGCAGTCACATGTTCATGACGCCAAGAGAACCGGCACAAATCCTTGACAGGAAGTGTATCCCTGTCTGTCTATCCACTACTATGAGTGTCGGCATGCTGAAAAGCTTCAGGCGAGGGTGAGCCGCTGTTGACTCACTTCTATTCAAAAACGCCACGGGTTGTTGGTCCTCCCACTTCCTTATGTACCCATACGCGGTGTTGCATGTCGACACGACACGTAATGCCACGATTGATATCAAAAACCAACCAACGGTCGTTGAGAATGAACGAACCTGAATACGTAGCCTTGCGTTACTCTTGAGAGCGAGTTTGGCGTTATCAGGGGGTCTGCGGCGTGGCCATTGCTTTTCTTGACTCTTTCTTCTTTAACTGTTCCTATGGCTATCATGGGGCTTGTACTTCTCAGCTGGCTTTATCGCAGGGTTTGCCCCCGTATCGAGAATGTACATCAAATCCGAAATGCATCAGGAATAAATACCCCTCGCCCGTCAAAATTGAAAATGCCAACTTCGAATCTGCCGTCCGTGTCACAGTGCCGCCAACGTTCAAGTGCGAAAACGTAATCGGATCGGATTCATTTTTTGTTGTATTTGCGGGTGTATGAAGGTCCCCAACTTGTCGTGCTGCGAAGCACAACAACAGCCCTGGGAGATACTTTTGTACACGCTCTTTCGTCCTAGTTGCCCGTGTCTCATCCGAGTCGGTCTGACGCCGTCACCCGTTCCGACTTGGGGATGTGCATAATCTGCACCTGCTTGCTGTACCTGCGCAATGGGGGGTTTCTTCCGGTAGCCATTAATGTCACTCATCTTTTGCACCAAGACTTACGTCCACCAAACCACGACAATACAAAGTCGTTACCCAGGCCATTCTATCATTTCATTTCATCCTCGAAACTAACTCTACAACCAGTTGAACTCCTTTAGGACATTCTCTGTAGTCTCCCATAGCTCCTTGGCCAGATCCTCCCTTTGTGCGTCCTTGCTCGCCTCCTCAATAGTGCCATATGGGACCAGATATTTCCCTTTATACTTTTCTCGTTCTTCAAAGACTTGACGTGAGGCCGCCGCCCAGGCAGGGGTGTATCCGCCGTCGTGGGGAGATATGAAGAATAGGGAAAGGCCCAATTGATCAACTTTCCAAATGTCAGGGACGTGAAGAGCTTGACGTTTCCTTCTGTTTCGTCCATGACGGCAGAATAATTATGAAGCCTCGCAAATCCCCTGGAAACGAAACAAGGGCCCACCTGACATGACATTGCCTGGGTGTACCGACATTGCTGTAATAGGAATTCCCCTTGCGTTAAACTTGCGCTGCAATTCCTTTGTCCAGAGCACGTTCGCTAATTTAGTGTACGCTGTGTGCAAATACCCCCTTAGCGAATTGCCCATTCAGACTCAAAGAAAGAATAAGTTCGTACCATATACATTCGTCTTTGGCTTGTAAGTGCTTGAAAAGTCATTGTTGAACGCTTCGAGGCTATCATACCGCGGGTTCGGCGCCCATCGATGTGCGATCGAAGACACCTGCCTCAACATGAGTCGACGTAAACTATCACCCTCAATGCACTTCGCGTACATTAACGATCCGTACATCCGACCCAGGCTTCGAAGCAGTCTTCTCTATCAACGGCAGAAGCGTCTTTGTGAATAAGAAAGGGCTGATATGGCTGTGTCCATCCCAGATTCAGTGGAAAATGACGCAGGGTGCACAGGACGATTTCCCGCTTACTTTATGACCATGCTATCCGAGATGCCATCGGCCGTTGTTCCGTACGGGCCCAAGATTCTGAAAATAATTTCAGGAATGTGTCACACACCATTCAATTTAATCGATAATGGTTCGGAACCGACGCACTTTGCAGCATTGTTCACTATAACGCACAAACGACACCCACCGAAGAAAAGTGAAATCAATCAATCTCGATAGCAGGGGGAACTGGGAGTACACACCAAGGATATCCAACCGACTCTCTCTCTTGAGGAACCACTCTGCCGCTGCCTTCGCCTTGTGTGGGTCCGTCAGGTCAATCGGGAGCCAGACAAGTTCGCCTGGGGACTCCCCCATCCCTTCATTTTCCATTCGTGTGATCGCATGTGCCGCCTTTTCCTCGCTCCTCGCAGCAAGGTACACCTTCGCACCGCGTCTTACCAGATGGAGGGCGATGTATAGACCAATGCCAGAGCTAAACCCCTCAAGATTTGTCTGTCAGCGGGAGCGTACCAAGCAGAGCGAAAAGAAAGATAGGGCCGGTCTATGAGACGACGCACTTTGCGCCGGTGACAATGGCAACGCGATCATGCAAGTCGAGTAGGTCTCGGCTGGGGGCGATATTTGACGAAGAACTGCCCATGGTTACAATGGTATGACGGAAAGACAAGGGGGACGGGACTGCGCCGGAGAGGGTTTATGAGTTGCGAGTTGCGAGCTATGAAAACCTACTCGGGTCCGAGGTTATTCGAGGCCGACTGGATGGATCCGAATTGGAACCGATAAGGACAGGTGCGCAAGAAATGCGCCTGCGCCTACGTCTGCGCCGCTGTCATGAGCGTAATATAGCCGTAATGAAGCCGTAATGATGAGATGGGACGCGATGAGTAACAACATGTTCTGTAACGGCTTATTACTGTTCTGCGCGATTGACAAGAGATCGGGTGTTCCAATGAGTTCTGATGATGAAGACGACTGCCTTGTACGCAGGATAAGACAGTGAAAAGCAATGAATTCCTGAGTAAACAAGCACTAGATACAACAAGAGCTCGAAACTGGCCAACCATAGCTCGCAGGAGTCTATTTAAATAGATAAACTAGAGATGATGTCGTACTATGTGGAACGTCCTCGAAGGGTCTTCGGATATGATATCTGGGTCATTGAGGATGCTGTCTTGGAATCGAGACCTAGCTAGAACGATGACGCAATGAAGGAGAAGAAGGGTGAAGGTGGTAAAGGAAAAGAGAAAGGAAAGGGAAAAGGAAAAAAAGACCATCTCGTGTTGTATAGGATCACGTGACAAGGAAGTAGGCATATCGTAACATGTTCACTTTTCAAGTCTAACGTGTATATAAACATTGGAACGACCGAGATGATGAGGGCTCGTAGTTGTAAAAACAAGTCGACGGAACCCAGACATGGCAAAGCTTATGGAGAGACGACATCAGGCAATAGGTAGAAAGGACAAGGGTGAGGGAAGGGGGTGACGAAGTCGAGATGATATGATATGTGTATGTGGTGTATCATGCTTATAGGATCGACAAAAAGAAGTAGTGGCTAAGGCTAAGGAGGCTGAGAAAGGACTACACTGAGAGAGTAAAGGAAAGGGCAAGGGCAAGGGCAACAGTGTACAAGTATACGATACAAGCATTTACAGAGCTTCATGACGCGTGCAAGCTAAACCTCTCGTGGAGAATCAGCGATATGACACAAGGCAAGAGTCAACAGATGGGTGAGCATGAACAGACAGAGAGGCTTCATCCACTTCCAGAACGGATCTTTGAACCGATGTCAAATGCGGCTACATCGTGAGCCATCGCTGCATCTGCCTTGTCACCTCCGTGTTCTTCTCCATTGTATGAACCAAAACTATCGACGGTATGGGGGAATGATCCGAAAAATGGGGTAGAAGGGCTTAGTGTAGATGGTGTGCGTGAAGACGCAGACGATGAAGAGTTATATGTGAGAGCTGGTGAAGGTATAAGGAAAGGTGAGTCGGCAACCGCATTATGTGGATGCATCAGCTTGACGTTGACTTCAGAAGGAAGCGTGTCTATCTCGCGATTGCTAAGTAGCTCGCTTGAGGGGACGTTGAGCCTCCCGATATGACCTCGATCCCCGATCCCAGTGCCACAATGAAGGGTGG
This sequence comes from Multifurca ochricompacta, assembly GCA_022496185.1. Lineage (NCBI taxonomy): Eukaryota > Fungi > Basidiomycota > Agaricomycetes > Russulales > Russulaceae > Multifurca > Multifurca ochricompacta. Next base: position 698,119 of record WTXG01000006.1, on the reverse strand, counting down.
GAGAAAGGATGCCGTTCAATCGCAAGCTGACAGCTCCGGTATTGTGAGCGGTGCTCGGACTGTTGACAGTAAAATGTGGAGGCAAAGTCGTCGAACGCATGTGGGCCGCGAGATTCTGCTGCTCTTCGTGCTGGGCGGAGACTAAGTCGGCTGAGTTAGAGGGCGAAGGGTGCAGTCCTTATCGCCGATGATAGTTATACTGTTGTTATTCTTTAGACTACTATCTTTGGATGTGAGACCAAGAACCCTAGAGTTGATTGCATTGGCGCTGCCGGGTTGCTGCTGTGTACTAGACGAAAACTGTAGGGAGTGAGATTGTTGAGAGCCGTGTGATTTGCTGGCATGATAATCATCGGTCATTTCGGACGGCAATAAGTCGACTGAAAGACGGGACGAGTGTGTCGAATTATACGCCTGAGACTGGTTGAGGCGGGACACCGACCCGCGAGGAACAAACTCTTTGGCAGGAAGTGCAGATCTGAGATTGAGATTATTCATTGACCGCGAAAACTCCTCCTCGCTTTGATCGGAACGAAGAGACGGCGCCTGATTAGGGCCTCCTGATAGCGAATTGCTGCTCTGAGAACCGTAGAAAGCTCGCTGACGCGCGTCGATTTCCGCCTGCAGGCGCGCTTGCAAAATAAATTGTTGCTCTAACGGCGTGAAGCCATTTGCACCAGCTGCGCGAGAGAGTGTGGAAAGATCGATTTCGCTTCCTAGGGCGGTAGGGAGCCCACCAGGAGCCGGTGGCTCGTTGCATTCGTGAAGACGAGAAGGGACGGAGCGCGAAGTCGCTACGAGGCTGCTTTCTACTGGCTCTAGTGGGTACTGGGATGCTACAGCATGAGGAGGAAGCCGGCTGTGTTGATGATATGTATTAGGAATGTCATTGACATCAGCTTGAGACTGAGCGGACAGGAGTGACGGTGATCCGAGAGGTTGGTGGTGTGCTGCTGCGCGCGGAGGTGTCCTTGTACTTGTTGACCGCGCAAGTTGAGCAAAGCGGCCTGCGCCATCGTAAGGCGGGCGGGTGAAGAATCGCCCCCATGGCCAGAACGTTCGGAACGCTAGAAATAAGTCTTTGAAAAGTGGCAGTGAAAGTGACGCATAAAAACTTACGCGAAGCTCTCGTTGCTCGGCCGAGTCTGCAAAACGCACCGAGATCCGGCTTCCAGGATCGTTCCATCCTCTGACCATGCGTCCATGAAGACGCTTTATGATCTCCTCACACGCGGTGCGCGTCTCTAGCCTAACACAATGTCAGACGGCAGAGCGACCGAATCAGTGACCAGCGAACCTGACAAAGGCGATGGTCCGGGGGGGATGGCTGAGCCTAGTCTGGAAGAATCGACTGCTCTTGATTGTATAAGGACTCACTAACGCAGCCATTGTCTAGGTTTTTAAGAGGAAATATCTCAGATGAGAAGAAAACAACCAGTGATCATTGAAACATACAGGCTCGTCAATGCTTAGGGGAAGCCCTTCGACATACAAGTTGGTGCTGGCCTCGTCCTTGAGTCGCTCCATTCGTGCTTTAAACGAGTCGCCATCTGTTCCTGACGATGATGACGACAGGGCTAGCTGTGTTCCAGAGGATGAAAGGGATGCATAACGAGTGCCTGGAATGGGGTGAAAGTTCTAAGGTGCAGTGTGATTAAAGGGTACGAAGCATGACACGGCGAAAAAGCACCTGCCTTGCAGAAGGACGGGTGAAGATTTCTGTACCGCCGAAGAGCCTCAATGCACTTTTCGGCACCCTCGATCGTTTCATATCTAAAACGAAGGATAAGACATTTGACTTCGAAATATATGGTCGACTATACGCACAAAACGAAGCCATATCCGCTAAGCAAATAAAGAAGAAAAAAAAAAGGGGGGGGGGGGTCAATAAAACTTACTCTCACAGATTAAGAACACACGCACGAGGGCCGGTCGCTGACATGGCGGGTGAACGTCCTCACGCTGACGATGCCACCAAAGTCTTTTGTCAGAGCGTAGAGCTGCTCCTCTGGAAAATTGGGAGGAAGGCCATTAATGTAAACGTTAGGTACGCGCGAGTCACTAGGGTCTGCTTTAGTAGCAGTAGTTGCAGAAGGCGGCTCAGGAACCCTGGGAACCGAATGAGATAGAACTGCTGGCGGCGTTAATGGCGCGTAGGCCTCGGGATGAGTAACCACCGGAGAAGTGGAGGATGTGATTTGTGTAGCTGAGTTTGTCACGGCTGAAGGTCTAGGAGGAGAAATAGGAGGCTGAGGAGGGCTGGAAGAAGGGGGGAGCGGGGTGATGAACGCGGGTGAGAAATGGGGATAGAAGGATAGGAATCAGACGTAGGAGTGGAGGGTGTAAAAGGCTCCATAGTGGGCATAGGCAGTTAAATGGTTGATCTATGCGTCCTAGAAGGGTGTAGCGCGCGAGATTGGCGGGACAAGAATGTTGTCGAAAGATGTGATATGAGAATAGCTTATCTTATGAATATATGCTGGAAATGTGAGAAGTGGGCGAGAGAAGAAAGAAGGGGGAGAGGGATAGAGAGGGGGAGAGGGGGAGAGAGAGAAAGAGAAGGAGAGAGAGAGAAAGAGAAGGGAAGATGAGGGGAAGATGAGGGGGGGAAGGGAGGGGAGGGGAGTATCAGAGTGAGAGTGAGCACCATTTAAACTAATAACGGGAAGTCGACGATGAACGATGAACGCTTACATTAAACGGCCCGCGGACGTCTAACGTCGAAACATGTGTTATCAGAAATGCTGGTTTTCGGGAGCTTGATCCACTTCTGGCAATCTCTTCCTTCAACAGAAGCAATGTTGAATCATTGCACGTCAAAAATAAATCGTCAAAAAAGGCTAAATCTTTACCTCCCCCTTTCTTCCAACATAAAGGAAGTCCACAGTTTTTGATCGTCCGTCTACCGGGAATTTGAAACCAATTGGAACGATGAATTTTGCTTGAGTATCCATTGAGCGCTTCATCCATCCTATAGTTCGCTACCATAGTTAAGCCTCAGTCAGGGTCATCGTTCGCGTTCGGAAAGGACCCGATGTCGCACATGTTCATGCTCGCGTCGCTGAGTCGATGAAGGCGAACATCCTTCTTCGTTCCAAGGTTTGACAGTCTGCGAGCCATATGTCAGATCTCATCGCCTTCTATCTGATCTGATTTGGAAGTGTGGTGAAGGTGGAGATGGAGGGAGGGAGAAAAGACATGTGAATGAGTTGGTTATGAAATATTACCCATATATGGTGATAGGACTTTCGGTCTAATTAAGGTAGTTGTTCTTTGTTTGCTTTGTGGGTCCATGTTGACAACATGTATGCGTGCGTGTGCGTGTGCATGTGCGTGTAGGTCCTTGTTTTGATACTTCATCCTCATCCCCATCCTCATCATCATCACCCTCTTCTTCCCAATGTTACGCCACTCGACTCTTACTGGGCTGGGCACAGGCACACAGAGGGCGTATAAAAGCCATGAACGCGTCTCCTTCATTCTGTAACATTTCCTGCATTCAACTCAACTACGCACACCCTCTTTGTGTTTCCCTTTTCATTCATCCATTCACCTGAAAACAAAAGCCCTAATCATTCCACGTCCACTGCAATGAGTTACCTTCGTGCTTTTTCAGCTTCGCGCGCCTCCCCAACTCCAACTCCAACTCCATTTCCGACCCTGAAGCTCAACGTCTGCACACTTCTCCTTTTGCAGGCCATCGGATGCCCATCAATCTTCCTCAACCAACCGTTCTTCGTACTTGTGCCAGGGGCACAATTTCGGCTCTTCCTTTTGATTCCACTCCCACACGTAGTGCCGTGAGCGACTACTTCACTGTCACTTCTCCCTCCCTTTCCCGTGGAACCGTTTTCTCCCGCCACGACCGGCCCCCCCACCTAGCGTACTCCTTCCGTCCGACGATAACCCACCTGCTTACCAGTACCCTCCCCCAACGCCCCTTTCCAGTGAAGACGATGAGGCAGACCTTCCCTCGTACTCTGAACATATAGGTTCTTGCGACGACGGCAAACCCTTCCTTCTCTCGAAATTCTTGTTCAAGTATGGATTCCGTGGGTCTTTTTCTTCTCTATAGTTGCTTGAGTACGTGACTTTACTGACCCGTCATAACAGTCTTTCCTCTTCTCTGGTTTCTTTCGATCATCATCTTGTTCATCCCTCTCACCCACCCGCCCAATTGGGAGCCTCACAAATCTCCCGCTGAGCGTGCCGCGCTCCTACGCCGTATACGCGCCACGGAACTCATATGGGCACGCCTTAGTCTTTGTGCGGCCTGCATTTTCTTGTGTCTCGTCGCCCTTACAGTTACGATCTTCATGGTTGCCACCGCCGCTTGATGTTCATTGTCTAATTCTAACGATACAGCTGGATACCCGATATACCACATCTTACATTCCATTCTTACATTCTTATGTGTTTCATATGCATATGCACCTTCCTTACCCACACTCGTTGATCCCATCACGACCGTTTTGACCCAAATCATGTCCCTAACATGTATCGATTTACTTGCAATGCTGTAGATTAGTTCGCTGGCAAGCTAACTTGTAGCAATAGATTCTTAGTTTAAGGTTAACGTTTTTTCCTTTCCTTTCCTTTCCTGGATACCCGGTAACCCACGGGCCGTTCAGGTGATATTCTTCCTGTCGTCTCGGCTCTTTTGATAACTTGACAGCACACCGAAGACAAAATAAAAAAATCGTCAATCCACACAGACCTACACGCCAGGGGGAATATATGCGTTATACATGGATGGCTCACCTCAAAATGGTACACAATGTATGAAACCAAGCTCGTGGGTATGATACTTAGTCAAGAACCCAAGAGAAGGCAAACCAAACCTCCCAATAGGTGTGGAGAGTCAAGAAGCAATATGCATCGTACACTATGAGCGCAGGTTCGCATTCTCGGGAAAGGATCTCACGGCACGGCAGAATTTCTGAAGGCGACAAAATAATTCCCATACTATGGACAGCCCACCCCGGTGCATACGAATCCCGCGAAACGAGACATGTGATGACAATGACGAATCCAAAAAAAAAACGCTACGAATGGACTGGGCTCGGGATTGGAACAACTCCGGATGTTAACCTACGAAATGCACGCCCACACTACCCTCCAGGAAAGTCATCGAGCTTGTTGGAGACCCTAATATCTCCAAACAAAGCGCCAGTCTGTCATTCCAGCTAGGGATGGAACACGCCCCACTAAAATGCCTATCCTGTGCCATTTCCGCAAGGTCGACAACGCACCACGCCTAGCTTGTGGACGTCCCAAGGAGACAACCAGATACACTCTAATAAACATTCCAGCGAGCGTGGACGTGCATTAGGCACTCGAAGCGCTGTCTATCTGATGTCCACTCGGATACTCTTGCTTAGCTACACTGCCCCGAATAGACCCCTCCCCCCCCCTGCATCGCGTTCTTTAGGTCCATTCCCGTGCTATATCACATCATAGCCGTGCTCTACTCTACCAAAGCGCACAGAGGAAAAGCAGAAAGCAACCCCCCCCCCCCCCCATCCCAGAGTACTTTCTTCTGTCCTCACCGGCATATACAACAACGTGCTGCCCCCAAAACGCAACGCGGCAGCGCCAGTTTCCCCACTGTTGGAGGTGCCTCCATGGGCAAGGTACACATAGCCGGAGTCCTCTAAATGTTATGTCATGGGTCCTTGATGGCTCGCTGACTCCCCTGGATGTTGTGAGGGCCTCTCAAAGTACTGGTGGGTTATGACCTGTGCACGCTGCCGTTGACTGTGACCGTGGTATCACAGGCATCTTGAGACCCATCTTTGTTGTGTCTTGGCCTAGGCTGTTTACTGCCGACGGATACTGGCCACGAGACTTTTCCATGCAAGATTCCCAAAATCAACGGTTTCGTGTGGCTCACAGCTTTTAGACACCCCCCCCCCCCGTGACCTCCTCAGGGGCCTATAAATATATCCTCTCCCGTTGACATCACCATTGGTATTTGATTACGCAAGGGCTGGACTCTTAGGACCATAGGGTTACGAAATGACGCTCTGTTCCAGAGGTAGAGGCACTGCACAATAGCAGCCATGACCAACCACGTGCGTTGGTCCATCAAAGCGCCCAAATGCAATGGCATACCCAGAAGGGGGATAGCCCAAGACGAGAGTTGAAAGATCCTTCCGCTGGCGTTCGTTTGACTTTATCTAGGCAAAGGTAATCTAGTAGGTTCTTAGAGCTATCCCGTAACACCTCAGTAGAAGCTCTTTTCCTCCAGCTCAATCTCTCTACGTTCTTGCGTGAGGGCACACGGAGTGCAACAACCAGAGGCAAAGCAATCCCCATTGCCGTCGCCACGAATGCCGTAGCGGTTGCGGATGTCGGCACGTGTACTAATCTGAACGACAAGTCAGACGAATCCACCTCCGACAAGTCACCATCCAACATACCTGCAAGACCCAACCATAGCCAGGGAAATTCAGGGCGCCGTAAACGCAGCAGTCATCGGTGTGCCTTTCGCCTCCACCTGGGAGGGGGACGCCTTGGTCCTGCAGATTTCGGAGACGCTCCTTGTTCTTGCCATAGACAACACAGGGGCACCACGTGGCCCAGCAGCCTGCCAGGCCAGAGAAATGGGGTCAATAATACACAAAAGGCTGATCACTCTACATACAAAGGCCACACTCAGAGAAGCAGTCGAACAGGCCGAAGCTCCAGTCACGTTTCCCGTCCACTCCGACTTCGCGATTCAGAGTGTTCTTGTTGCCACCACCTGCTGACATGGAAGCAGTGGCCTTTTTCAAGAAAGGGAAAAGGTTGTTGATACGGGTTATCAAGGTATGTTGCATTCGAGGAGGTTGGGTAAGGAAATACCTGAGGCTGGGAGCTGACCAGTTTCTGATCTGTATCGGACATGTTGGAAGGGAGAAGAGATGTGAGATGTGAGGTGATGGGAAGACCATGATTAGGAGCAAACTCATGCCCTTTTATGCAAAGGACATAACGCGAGGATTTCATTCCTTATGGAAACCTCATCAACTCGGGCGGTGTCAGAGTTAGTGGAGGTTTGAGATACCGTCTCAAGAACCTAAGGCCACAAAGAAGCTCTCCTTTATCTTTGACCGCTTGCTGCCTCGGCAACGCACCAAAGAGCTGATTAGCTTGTCCGAATCTCGTTCTATTCCAGGCCATTTGGTGACGATGGCGATCAATGCTTCAATTTCTCGAGCGAGACATACACCCCATGATATTATTCTCACCCGGGCACCCGGGGAATTACATGAGGCCCCTCTTCTGCTGTGCCCGACTTGGCGCTGCTAATCTAGTCATTTTCAGCCATGAAACCTCCACGTTTCTACTTACAAGCGCTTTTCTACCCTTGTGCTACTCATGTTGTAAGCGCCTAGGCTGCAGGTTATTGGACATGCCCAACATTGGGGATAGCCATACAGTGCTTGATAGCGCCTATCCTCTTCTATGAGCAACTCGCCATACGGAATGCCAAGACCTCGCGGCATCTGAAGGGTTAGAGTGTTACTTTTGCCAGTACTATAGGGGTTCTTATCTCGGAATCCTAACATTGCAATGCCAGTTGATTACCGCACGTCACCTATTGTCATGTTTCGAATCGAATGGGCGCACATCTGTGTACAGAGCTTACAAATATATAAAGGGTGTTACAGTATTATGGTTTTGGCAGTCCCCTCATTATCAGGAGGGTGTCACAGTTGGTCGGGTCAGCCGCATTGGGGCCAAAAATGACGTGGAGGTTGACCGGCGATATTAGACGGATGTGGTCGAGGCTGAGGATCGCCAGACAAGTGTTTGGACACTCTGTGGCCCCACACATCACGTGCCTGTTTTGTATCTCTCGAGCTCGCAGCCTCATCCTCATCGCCACCTCCCCAATATGAATATGAGGCCCAAGAACTCACCATCATCATGATCTTACCAAACTCTGACGATAAACCACTTCGTCACGATGAGGTGGTTTCCTCCCCTGACAAGGTAAATCATTCTAAAAAACAAAACAGAAAAAAACATGATCATAGACGCTTTGACCGACCTTCTCAGCATTTACCAGCTGCGGAGGAGAGCCCTCCGCCATATAGCCCTCTTCTCCAAGGCTCATCCCTCAACCCTACGCCACCTTCCAATCACCCTCCAGACCTTGCACCGACGAATTATCTGCATGTCAAGGAACAGAATCATTCTATAACGCAAAAAGTCCTCCTTGATATGAGCATCTCTCGACCCTTATTATCAGCACTGCCGGTGAGGGCAGAGGACTCTGCCGTTTCAAATTTAACGCTGGACTCGCACAATGGTTCTGTCTCCGGAGAGGTCTGGGTGCTTCATCCACACACCGTGCATGCTGGGGTGCATACAAATAAAGCTATAGGTGAACGTGTGCGCCTCCAGTTTCGCAGTCACAACGGCGCCGTCAGAGCGATCGTGGTACGAACACGAGGTCATCACTTTACATAGTTTTCCTTACTAAACTGATCCTTGGATAGCATGTTCACCCGTTAACAGTCGAGCCTCGTCCCTTCCTCAGCATCGAGGCCAGAGCACAGAATGGCTCGGTCGCGATCACAATCCCGCGCTCTTTCCGTGGGCAACTCACACTTCACACTGACAATGGTCGAGTGGTCCTTTCGCCCACGCTCGCAACCTGCGTCTCGCCTCTGTCTAATCTCAACGGGACTCATACTTATTTCATCGGTGAACGACCCAGCGATGGCAAGTGGCGTACAGACGCAAGTGGGGATGGCGAAGAGGTTGATGAAGTTGTAGGCTGGTCGAAGAATGGTTCCGTGAGATTATGTATGATTATGAGGAAGTGACAAGTACGAAGAGTTCTGGAACTTTGAGTTCCCTTTTCAAGGCCATTGGATTTGGATTCTGATGTACGCGTGGGGGAGCGTGGAGACCATCAATTAATGTCGCACGTGCGGTATGATTCTTTGTACCCTTGACGTCAACCATCGATAAGATTATATCGGTACACTAATAAATCATTTCATTTCATTCTTCTTCTCCAAACACAATACAAGCAGTTGGCAGAGATACCCATGTTTGCGGGTCTTCTTTTAAACAGTACCTGAATTTGTAATGACAATTTTCTTCTTGGTTGTACCCGACTGAGAGCCCTCATTCTCAATCGCCTTGACGATCTCAAAGCCTTCAATAACCTCACCTAACAAAGAGAATTGAGATGCGATTTCTTCTACAAAGCACGCAGTTTGCACTTACCGAAAACGACATGCTTGCCATCGAGCCAGGACGTCACCACGGTAGTGACGAAGAATTGAGAACCATTGGTGTTGGGACCAGCATTGGCCATGGAGAGAAGGCCAGGCTTAGTGTGCTTCAGCTGGAAGTTCTCGTCTGTAAAAAAAAGGATTATTGCACAAGCCCGAAATATTTTTATTGGACACCTACCCGCAAACTTCTCGCCGTAGATGGACTTGCCACCAGTACCGTTGTGACGGGTGAAATCACCACCTTGCAGCATGAATTGAGGGATCACACGGTGGAAAGAAGATCCCTGATAACCGTAGCCGTTCTGGCCTGTGGCAAGCTCTCGGAAGTTCCTTGCCGTCTTGGGGACGACATCGTCATAAAGCTTGAAAACAATTCGCCCAGAGGGTTTGGGTGCGTTGCCGATAGTGACATCAAACTACAGGTGAAAATTTAGGGGGAAGGGAGGGGAAATGAGGACGAAGGTTAAGCATGCTAATAGGGTGGTGAACGGAACGTACAAAGACGTTGGACATGATTATTGAGAAGTTGGATAAATGAGATCAAGAGATGGGGGATGAAACCACTGTGAGGATGAGGGTGAAGAGTGAGAGTGAGAGGTGAGAGAGGGAGAGTGAGGGGGACATATATGCATCCTTCGGCTGTTACCGAATCGGAGAGATAATCTCGCCAAATCATATCATTATCATCTCATCATATATCATTCATCATCATCATACATATCTATCATCTATCATATAATATATATCATATCCAGGTATCAAGAGTCACTCACCCTCACCTTCAACACCATTAGCGTTTGCGTTGTGAGTACAAGTGCTGACATCAAGGCCTCAAAGGAGTCCAAATGGTTGCACCACTATGAAATGAGAAGCCAAATACCCCAATCTGGACCACTAGACGTTGTCCTCATATCCTCTCACAGACAGCATGCTTTGCAAAAAAATTTGTGATGAACAACCACCGGAAGAGGTGAGATCACCTTCGCCGCGAAATGGAACAGGTGACACACGCCCAACCTCGAACTGCGACTTGTCTCAAAGTCAATTGAACATGTCACCCCGAAATCTCCTAGCATACCTTTCCAGATACAACCCGAATACTTACCTCATGGACACGATTTCTTGATTTTATTATTCGATCACACCTACGCCCACAGCTGCGGCTAGCATATCATTACGTTAACCAATTTGCGGTCCAATGAAATAAACAATGCAGTGCCCTCACTCCTCTAACCAACCATAGTCCAATTTCCTCTGTCACAAAAGTTGAAATTTTGGATCCGACACGTATTCTCGTTTTCGTGAAATTTTAATTACTCTCAACCTTAGAAACCTTGGATTTGGTCTCTTCATGCTTGGGAAGTCCTGGAAGCGAACTTTCACATGTTGCCACCAGCGCCTGACGGCACAGCACCTATTGTACTACACAGCCTCGGCATGGTTTCTATCTTGACATTGATCGTGATGTGGATGCATTGATGGTTCTCAGGTGTCGGCAGTACAGTATCTTAGCTAGGCTCCACTGATTGCATTCGTTGACTGGCAACGTCGCATGCCTGGAGCCCGCCATCTTCCTGTCCAGCTTCATTACAAACTTGCTTATTTCGTCGTCAAGGTCGCTCACGACCGTAATCTGGGACTGACATATGTTGGTTGTAATATGCATGGCTATCGATTGTCCAAAACGAGTCTCAAATGTGCCTAGCAGTTTCCAAGTAGATGCGTATACGCAGGATATAAGAAAAACAAAAAGCGAAGCTATATATGTACAAAAAAACCACCCCCCCTCCCCTCCCAAATTACAAACTGATAGCTCGCACTAATGATCAAGGAACGAAGTACATTCATTAACTCGCTTCCGGTTGACTTGAGTGACTTGGGTGCTATGTGCGAGCTTTTGCACATCTAATCCTGATCCTGACTCACTGACACGCTTCCAATAGCTCCACTCATTCTTATATGCAAGTTGCCGCCATCTGTGAGTCGCACGCAAGTTTCACGTATGGGTCCACCCTTGACGAAACGGTATTCGCATTGTAGCGCTCCTCTATTATGACCATATCTTAACACTACCTGCCGAAGTATCTCACATCTGGTCTCAAGCTATCTCACCAAATACATTTTTGTTTCTCTTAAACCGTTATACGGCCTTCTTGGGGAACATTGCAGTCTCTGTAATCTTTTTCTCCAATCTTACCAACTCAGTAGAGGTAGGATGATGACCAAAACGCAGACTTTGTTTTAATATCTCAACTTGACTTCTCTCCCTCACAGAGGTCTGTCCTTTATTACCGATATTGGGAGTCAACAAAAGACTGAGCTTGGCTCCTCTTAGTTGTAGCGCCGTCGCTTATGCTCGCCAAGCTTTGTTAGTTCTGAGCCAAGTGATTGTTTCCGGTGTGTTTTCTCATCACCTCTGGGCAGTCTCCGGTCCCTAGGACTCCTAATTTTTTTGGCCAGTAACTCTCGCCACTCGTATAGTCGCACTGTATCATAGCTCCCGCCGTATTATCGCATGTGTTATAAGCTTCGGTGTCGTGCTAATCTGTATCAGCTGCGTGAGCCTTGCCCTCCTTTTTAAAGCAAAACGTATATCGCCTATGTCTAACTGTTTATTTTACACAAGTGGTCACTTGTCGGTCAACACAGCACCCTTATCCGCGGTGTAGATGGATGCCATTATTGGTGCCAGAAGCGTCGTGCGTCCTTCACTGTGATATCATTCTTCCATCCTCCTTCTTACGCTCTCCAAAATAGCGGCATTCGTAAGTCTTATTTATTGATGGGTGGCAAAACCCTTGGAACCCATGTATACAGGTATTGCTGTTGCGTGGGAGGCTCAGGCGTTATTCGACGCTCTGATCTTCGCTCTGACGGTCGGAAGGACTCTCAGGCTGCGCAAGTTGCACAGCGTGGCGACAAGTTTCACCGGGATGGGATTGTTGGATATATTTCTACGTGACGGTAAGTAAAAAAGCCGAGCTGCATCCACAGAATGGTAATCTCACTGAACAGTTTCCAAGGCGCGCTCTATTTTGCGTGAGTTCGGCTTTATGGAGAAAGGTCTTCCTTCTGACGGAATTGCTACTGCCTCAGCGTAATGGCCTTTGCAAATCTCGCAAACATTTTCACTTTCTATGCACGTTCCCTTTTTTTTTTCTGGCCAATCTATTCTAGACTGACTCAGGTCGTTCAGTTCTCCGGGGTAAGAGCAGAACACCCATGCTGTATCTGTATCGTATTCGAGCTGATTGGATTACCTGAGGCCAGCCCACACTCAAGGGTGCCTTCTCAACGCCCGCCAGCTGGTCCGTAATGCCCAGTTCATATTCTGAAGAAGGCTTACGTTCCTTTTTTTTAATTTTATTTTTAACTAGCATTTCTGTGATGTTGTGCTCACGCCTCGTCCTTAACCTGTACGAGGCTGCGATGCCTGAATCGGATACATCGAGTTCTTCCTTTGAACCGGTGACAAGTGTCATCATTACCACACGTATCTCACTTGAAACCTCCATGAGTGATGGTAGTGATGTAGAGTCAGCAATGGGAAGAAGCTCTTCCTGACTGGTAGCAGCGGGAGCAATATGGACTATAGATTTTACATTACGAAGGCAGTGGCCGCCCTTTAACGGTTTGCATAATCATCCAAATAAATAATAATCAGGCTCGATACCCTTTCGACTTTGTCATGAGTTAAATGTTGCAGTAACCTTGCAATTCGATGAGAGAGCAAAGAAATGATGATTCATGAAACAGGGCGTAGTATATCATATCGCACAATTAGAGTAAAGAACCCGCGGGTCCTTTTACCAATACAACAGCACAACTTTTCAATAGACCCCAATATGCTCAGATGCGACCTAGCACACGCGGCTGCGACACGTCCGCTATGTTGATGAAGATGTCATCCGCAGGATGGCGGTACAACGGGGCACGGAGGCGCTTCTGATCAAGGTGGTGACCGATGAAACCGATTGAACGACCCAGGACAAAGAGGCCATTGAGGGTTCCGATCTTGATGTATTCCTCCGCCTCTTCACGAGCGAATGCACCCGAGTCACGCAGCAAATCAACAAAACAAACAGCAATGCATCCGTCGACATTGAGGATAAGCGTGTCCTTCTTGGCTGTCGTCACCTTTTCAACCGCAAGAGCGTAGTCGAGTAGTGAGTGACTAGGGAAGTGCTTTCGCACATATTCCTTTACAAGCTCGACGCGCAGATCAGGGTTGTTGACGCTCTTGATCTTGTGGCCGATACCGGAGACTACAGTTTTCGTCAGTACACGGACACGTTGTTCCTAAAATACACTGGACGCACTTAGCTTGTTCGCCTTCCTTGATTGGTCGACAAACTCGCGGGGAGTGAGACCGGTATCCCGGGCACCGGAGAACATGGAGGCGGCTTCGTCGAGGGCGCCACCGAAGCGGCTACCAATGGTGAGGAGGCCGGATGCAAGGGAAGAAATAAGATCCTTGCCCGCGCGCGTCGCGACGATTGTGTTCATTGCCCTGTTGGACACATCAGCATGGGTAGGAGGATGTGAGATCAGGCGTCTTACCCAGAGACGGCGGGTCCGTGGTCAGCCGTAAGCATGAGAACCATTTCGATGAATTTGGTCGCCCACTGCGGGAGGCGGCGCTTGAACCAGAGCAAACTAACGACACCCCCGAGGCCAATGTCCTCCCTGAACACATCCGAGATGCGCATACCAGCGTAAATCAACTCCTGTCCCCGCTCGTCTGAGATTGTTGAGATAAATGCGGCGGGCTTCCGGATGAGGCCGAGTTCCTGTGCCCACTTGTAGTCCATAGGAATAACGGGTGGGTCACGGTCAACGGCGGGTTTGATGACGCCTTTGTTCACGAGGCCGTCATAGGTGTCCTTTAGCACTTGAGGTAGGTCCTCGAATGTCTCAGGGACAATGAAGCCCGCTGCACGCATTGCACGGTTCTTAGCATCTGCAGTTTCCGTATCCGAGTTTGCGAGCGAGCCGGCGTGTCCGAACTGAACTTCCGTCGTAAACATCTTTGCACAGGTGCCGATGGCCCATGCAACAATTGGCTTTGTGATTCTTCCATCCTTGACGGCTTCGATGACACGATACTCCTCAATACCACCAACTTCACCGAGCAAAACAAGCATCTTGCACTCCGGGTCTTGCTCATAGCGGATCAAGTGGTCGATGAACGTAGATCCAGGGTAGCGGTCGCCGCCAATAGCGATACCTTCGTATGTACCATTCGTGTATAGGGAAAGTATGTTGTTCAGCTCGTTCGACATGCCACCGGACTTGGAAACGTAACCGACGGAGCCTGGGCGGTAGAGCTTGGATGCGATGATGTTATCCATCATACCGCCTGAATTTCCGATCTTGAAGCAGCCAGGCTTGATTCCTCCGACCGTAGCGGGACCAATGATGAGAGCACCTTTCGATTGCGCAATGTGGAGAATCTCGCGAGCGTGACGCTCTGGAACACCTTCCGCAATGATGGCGATGGCCTTGATCTGGGGATAGGTGAGAATTTCGAGCGTACTGGAATAGACAGAGCGTGAAGAGGCGAAGTTCACGACAACGTCCACGTCAGGGTGCTTTTTTACGGCTTCATCCACGGACGTATAAACGGGAAGGAGCGTCTCCTTCGTGCCCCAGTAGAACTTCTGAATGTGGTGACCTCCGAAAGGATAGATCATGGCAGCAACCGAAGGAATGTCGCGCCCGCAGGAGTAATCGAAATCTACATGCCTTGGATAGCACGGGGTTGCAGACCGTACACAAATGAGCGAGTCGTTGCGTCGAAGGGGCGGTACGAAGGACGGCTCTGGCCAGAGGTGGTTTCGAAACGTACAATATGATCGTTGGGTTGTGAACGACCGCCATCGGGTCGAATAGTGCCCACTGCAGGCGAGTCCGGAGGCGCGGCTGCCTTTGAAGGCGTAGGAGAAGGAGGTGAAGTCGGGGGAACGGACGGAGCAGTCGACTTGGTCTCGCGCTTCACGCCGAGAGCAAGAGGAACGATCTCGGTGATATGCGTCTCAGGACCATAAACCTTGATTGGGACACCAAGCGATTCTCCGAGCAAGCGCATCGCCTTCAGCCTTCCTGGTAGTTAGGTCCACCACGACGCACATAAATGCGTACTCCGTGGTTGATCAAGGGAGTTTTGTACTCCTTGAGAGCGCGGATGATGCCCTTGAAAGTCGCCGCAACATTGGTGAAGTTGGCGATGCCACCACCGATAATGAGAATTTTGCCCTGAGGATGCGGCTTACCGCGAGTGATCAGGTCGACTGGGAAAATGTCAGGCAACAGGAAAACGATGGAGAATACTGTACTCACCGATGGTCTTTGCATATTCATAGGTCTGACCTTCTGTGGGCGCGCCAGAATACTCTCCGTAGTTGGCAAGCTCATGAGCGAAGCCATGAGCAGCAATGGCATCGGAATAGACGACCGAGGCACCACCTCCTGCAACCATTGTCCATATACGGCCTTCAGGATTGAGGACGGTGAGCTTAAGCGAAGCACCCGTGGAGGCGTCAAGCTTCTGAATGTACGCCTCCTCCTTTGTGAGGTCACGACCGAAGGGCGCTGGCCAGACCTGGAGCATATATCCTTAGACTATACCGGAACACGCCAGCTGTCAGATGGAAGTCTTACCATTGGAGGTCCACGATCAGCAGAGACGGATCTGCCTTGGGCCACTGATTGAGAAGAGCCAGTCTCGTATATAGTGAGATCACGGGCTATCGCCCATTTGGGCCCACAAATGGAGTCAGCGGTCTGATCGAGCTTAGCTGCCATGTCGAGGTAGTGGATCGTGGGTTGGCCACCATTGACACCATCGAGACAGACGAGAGGGTTTATCTCAAGGTAAGCAAAGTGGAGATCGACATAGACAGAGTATAGGCGGATGAGGAAGTCCACAAGAGTCTCCTGCTTCTCGGTGGGAACGTGCTTGAGGAGGGTAGAAGCAAATTGACTGCGAGAGGGGAAGGGCTTGCCAACGAGAATATCCAGTTTAAGTGCTTTGGCGTCAACATCACCAATATCGACACCACCTTCATGAGTGAAAAGGATAGAGTCACCCTCGCGTTGCGACGTAATGCAGACGTAGTACTCTGCGTTGGAAGGATGGGGAAGGAATGGCTCGAGAATAAAGTTTGAAAGAGTGCCGGTCACTGATTCGACCTGGTAGAAAAGAGAGAGAGAGATTACGTGTGAGCTCGGAGGTCGGTCACCGGGAAATCGGGAGAAGAAATCTGGAAGAAGGAAGAAGGGCGGGAGGGCAAGAAAGTCACGTGCACAGGTCGCGTCAAGCCTCGCGCTTGACGCGAGGACCGCCTCTGGGTCACGTTTGAGCGCGTAACAAGGCGTTAACAAGGCGTATCAAAAAAAGATGCATGTGAACGCGCGTCAGAGATGGAACACGATAAAGCGGCCCAGAATCTGATTCCGAGGGAGACCAGTAATGTCTCGGCCTTGTCCCAACTCAATTGACGAGCCAGAACAAATGTGGCGGAAGCAGAGATTATCACTCATCACTCACTTTCTGGGGCTTCCCTGCCCGGGCGGCGATCCATTCCTTCGCCTCCTCCCATGTCTTGTTAAGCGCGAGTAAGCCAGCCTTGCCACGACGCTTGATCAATTGATCAGGCTTGACTACAAGTTTGGTTGTGAACACCCAGCTTGGCAGCTGAGTGTCGGGGGTAGTAGTATTGGTTTCTGGGTCCCAAGATACCTGGGCAACCTTGGGTGCAGGGAAAACAAAGGGAGTGCCAAGTTTAGCGGAGGGATCTACAGAGGGAGCTCGCTCGAGCCAATATGCGAGGAGTAATTTTGCGTCGTATTCGCGGATGGCTTAGAGAAGAATTGATTGATTGGGGAAAGAGATAAATAAGTATATGCGAGGGATAAGATGGAGTAAGGATGTACCTTTAGAGGACATGACGGATGTCTATATGAGAGGCAATCTAAGAAGAGAAAAGAAAAGAGGGGTGGGAGGAGGGAAGGAAGGAAGGACAAAAGTGATACGTTGCGTGGAAGGGGGTATTTATTCTCATAAAATAAAATATCATAAAATGAGTTGATCCTCACTCTCCCTCTCCCTCTCATTATTCCGGGGGGGGGAAGGGGGGCAAGTCACAACTCCCCAAATTTCACACGCGATTGATTCTCGCTCGCTCAATTCTCGCTCCTCGCTTCGCCTCCTTTGATCGTCTCATCATTTTTTATTATCTCTTTTTATTATTTTATTTTATTTTTGTTTTTATTTCTCTCCCTTCTCATCGTCTTATCTCCCTTTTCCCCTTCGAACGGTATTTAGATTTATCTCGGCTTCTCCATCTGTTCGCGACAGAGCAATAATTCTTTTTATCCAAACCGAGATCTCGGAACGTACTGATGTCCTTCCGGTAGGGACGGATTCATCAACCTAAGCCATCGGATCGCTCAACACACACACACACCACTCTCACTCTCACTCTCACTCTCACTCTCCACCCATCCATCATCATGAGCTCGTGGATCCATCTTTAACGGAAGCTTCACAATGATGTTCATGTTCAGTTCATTATTCCAGAATTAGTCAATCCCACTCTTGTTTCGTCCGTCCACATGTCAGAACGAGTAAGCGTCATATCACGGACGACATGCTGTAATCCCCACTCTCCGGTTGTCCAATATTGCTACGCTTTTTTTCTCGGATGCGAGCCGTGTCACACACGGACCGCTTGCCCCAGTCAACATCACACACATCATAAAACCCCAGCGGAGGTTTCGGAACCAGGAACCATGCATTACGTGGCCAACCCTGAGCGCTCGTCGGTTATGCTCACTCATTAACACCAATTGGGGGGCAATGCGAGTCGAGTCCTCAACGTCCTGCCGCCGACTCTTTGCCTTCCCAGAACCCCTCCTAGCCCGGATTCTCTTGGCACTTTGAGCGACAGGCGTACCGCCCTACAAATACTACAAACATATGTGGGAACGAGTATGTCTTAAACGTCAATTCCCTGCCATCCAACCCGAAAAAAGTTCAGTCTCGAATGCCCTTAGCGCTGGGTGACCACCCCCTGGGTCCGGTGATACCACGAGAGTAGCCACATTTATTGCCGTTACCCCTTCGTACCCATTAGCGATATATACAGCATCCATCAGGGAGTTCGATCCGATCCATGATCGATATCATATCAACTGAACAATAAGTAAAAGTACATGCCACGGCATCGTCAGTAAAAGTATGATTACATGAGGGGTGTCAAGTGCGAGCATCAGGGGAACGAGGAAAATGCAGCTGATATACGCATCGGTGCACCAGGCGACATCATTGATAACATTGAGATGGTGCATATATAAAAGGGTGAGTTTTGGTTGTAGAAAAATAACTCGTATGTCATCAGGACATGTCAAGCGCGACTCGGGAAGTGAGATTGGATAGGATGTTATGGCGAAGTTGTAAGGTACGCATCAGATTCGCCGACGCTGGAAAGGTTCAGAGGGGAGTGTTTTCTGCGAGAGACGAACTTGATCCAGATACAAAAATAGGTGTCCTCTGGGATTAATGCGCGGCTTGAAACCAATGGAGTGCACACCGTTGCCACACAGAACAGCGCTCCGTGGACTAACAAATAACGCAACAGCACCCTCCCGCTTGCTCGCTTGCGGATACATCTGTCCCGGCCCCACTTGCTTCAAGCCCAGATCGTGACATTCGACGTTTCTTCTTGAGGGCCGAATCTTCTCGAGGTGCGAACGAGCGTATGGAGAGATGCACGATTGTAGGAGTTGCAGGTTCCGGGGGGGTGTAGGATGAGAACTTGAGCTCTGCGGGGGAATCACTCATGTGTCCTTAGGCATCCGTGACAATGTACATACGTGCAAGCGTATCGTCATCTTGTAGAATTTTGCCTAGATAGAGGACACGCAAGAAAGAGGGAGCGGGTGGACGCTCGTCTTGCCAGTCTGGCGTGATACCAAACAGGGGCCTATATCAGTCAAGGCGAAAGAAATTTATACAGGCTCCAGGCTCCAGGCTCCAGGGCTCCACCACGTGCGAGGAGGGCCATAGAATGGCTATTCCGCAGGCGATGGTGCGTATATATGACAGTAAGAGGAAAACATACCGTTTGGCCAAGTATTCCACACGAGCTCCTTAACTCGGCCCACAGTTGTTTCAGGTTCAAACGCCATTGATCTTCGACGCCCCGAAACGAGCAAAAATTGCAAGAGTGTTTGAGGTATTTGTGGAACGGATGCCTCTTCTGGCCCGTCGTGAGGCGGTGCGCGTGCGCCGTCGTCATTGGAGTCGCCCTCGTCCTGTGGGATATCATCACCTGCAGAAGTGCCGGGCCGCGTGTTATCGACGCGAGTGAACGACGTGCGGGTGCTCGCCGGCAGCGTGGTAACCTCGACTGGGATGGACTTGGCGAAGGTAGGGAGGGAGACCTTGCGATGCGGTGGGTGGAGCGGTGGTGTGAGGTGGTGGTCCATTGCAGAAGTGTGTGAGAGGCACGAGGAGACGGCGGCTTCGGCAATTCTCACGAGTGAGTGATTTTGAGTGATTTATAGGAGGGGGGGGAGTAGGAAGGGAATGGGAACGGAGGTCAAAGCGGGTGACTGGTATGTGTTGTGTTGTGGGTGGGAATGAAGTCGGAGGATGGCGGGAGGGGGGAACGAGCCCCTTTTGTACGGATAAAGGGGTGCGAGAGTTGTACAAAGTGACGTTGACGTTCTTCGCCTCGCGAAAAGGGCTGGGGCTTTCTTTATAGCCGATCGAGCCTGGATAGCGACCTTACGGCGGCCAGAGCACAAGCAAGAAGCGCTCTCAGTCAATCAGTTTCAGCAATACGCGTACCGATCCAGGGTCAGCATTTTAAGAGATACAGAGACGTGATTGTGATTTAGAGAATTAGTTAGTAAGGTTAACCGGTGGTGGCTAGCTTATATGTATATATAACCACCACCACCACCACCACCCCCGCACGCGTATCTACGCGAAAAATCGAAGTTTGGTCAAATAAATGAAAATGAAAATGTACCAAGACAGGGGAAAAGAAAACGAGGGGTTTGAGCTGAGGCTTGTGGAGGAGGGAGGGAGGGATCGGACCTGTACAACCTCGGTTAGTCTCTGCGCGTCATTTTGGTGAGTTACCATCTCTGTCGCCACCTAGGGAAGTGAAATATTCAGTAAAGTAATCGCTTCCTGGGCTCAATGCGGGAAGCAAGACGAGGGGAACTGCCGACATCTTCTGATTCTGAAGAATCAGAAACATGCCAACACGCAAGGGCTCCTTTTCAATATCATACGCACACATCTTGTGGACTAGTCATCATGTATCGTTACTGGTCATTGACGCCGAGTGGATGTTCCATAACATATATTGCATGCATGTAACAACGACAGAGGCTTCAGGTTCCCGCCAATAGTCCGACCAGAACACCTTTTCGTCTCCAACCACAAAACGTTCAGAACGTATTCGGGCGATGTGCAACGAAAGTTGAGCGGACCTTCCCAACGCGATGAGGGAGCGGGAAGCGAAGGTTGGGTTGAAGAAGCTGCTTGATATATGGCCGGCGGACGTCCTCCGTTTTCTCAATCTCCACAACACGGAGGATCTATGATAAATTTAAGCCAATGCTCAACTAGACCAAATCCGTACCAAGACTACGCACGTGGATTGATCGGAAACGAGCACGGTGGCGAGCCGCCATGTCTTGATAAAGGGATTTCACGGCGTCCGCACGAGTAAGTTCACGGAATTCCTTGTACATGTTGTGCGTGCCAGAGCGCGAGTCATAGCGAAGCCATATGCCAAAATTTTTCACCTTCAGAGGCTTCTTTTCGTGGATCTAGAGAAAACAGAAAATCGCAGAGCACGAAGAGGCGAAGGCACATGCGGGATGCGAGATGCGAGATGCAATAGTCAGCTTTCCCGTCCGCCTGCCTTTTGAGGGCTGCATGGGACAATCAACGCAGAGATACTGACAACGTTCACTCCAATAATTTCTCCATTTGCCTTTTTGACCTTCTTCAATTTTCTGTAATGTCCATTAACCACGGCTACCTCATGGATCCACATATCCAGCGCACCTCAGAAAATACCAGAACCTTGACTTGGCAACAACTTCATTAGGAGCAAAAATACGCATGCGGTAAATCTTTGGATTTGGATCACTCCCCGTAGGGAGGTGGCGGCCGACGACTTGATATTCAGTGAGGCCCATCTAACAAGACAACACGATCAGCTTGACATCCTTCTGCGGTTGTGCCATCCATCGCGTTGCAAACAAAATCCAACAATGACCATCACAGTAGATGATGGAAACGTGACGTGGGGACGTGATAGACGATACTTACGGCTAAAACTTACAGAGACTTGATATGTGGGCGTTGTAGACGGTAACGAGGCCCTCTAAATTTGCGGACGTGTTTGGGGTTGTTGTGGGTTTACAAGGTGGCTGGTGGCTGAGTGGCCAAGTTACCGAATTTGCCTCTGACGGCACGCAGCACGTGTACAAGGTTGGGTTGATGTTACAATTACGGTGTATACACGACCTGTCTAACCAATGGCCATTTCAACTGTCTCCTCGATAGACGTGATCGCTTCCAAAGATGCCTTTCCTGGCCGGCTGGAGAACAATATATCCTTGATAACCTGCGCAATGAGTCCATGCTGCGCTTCCATCGCGATTTTGGTACTACATGACAATTCTTGTTGAGCTAGTACCCCTCACAAGGATAGGGATACAAACCTATCCTTTACATTCTTCGCTAGTTGATTCTCAACTTCTTTCTTTGGCTCTGACTTCTGAGACTACCACCGACTGTCAGATCAGACTCGCTACCATCGAGGGCAAATTACTCACTTTGCTTGTTGAACTAATCTTCTCTCCGGTTGAAGGCAGGGCTGGAACCACTGGTTTCGTCTGAGACACGTTACTCGCCGCCTTTGTCAGTTTTTGGTGCAAGTCAGTGAGCTGGGAGGCGGCATATGCTCTATTCTGAGGAAGCCGTAAGTTCCTCTGTTCGGTGCGGAAGGCGGACAGAGAAACCATACGGAAATAAGTGGGCTTTGACTAAGTGTGTTGACCCAGTACTTGTTCCACAGCAAACCAAGCAACTCCGTATCCAGGGCCGACTTGAAGATCTGCACCTCCAACGAGTAGTACTGATTTGCGTGAACGCCGAAATCCTCGATCTTGCTAAGCGGGATACTTTGGTATTCAGATGCTGACGTGTTGGGGGGCGTATAGCCCGCAGGGTAGGTGCGAAAGGCCCCGATGTCCACGCGCCCGGCAGAAATCGTGCGATTCGGGTCAATCTGCGCGACATGCCATCAGGGACGTATTGAGTAGGAGGACGTAATGGCGCACAACGACGGCTACGAACGGATCGGTAAATTTCTGGTTGTTCATTTGGGTATTAACATCGATGCCTGACAGCCAGCACCCATACCCAGGGTGCGAGTGGTACCATCCAATCGCATTCTCAAGCCGCCCCACCTGGGGGAATGAGGGATGTGGATTAGTTGATCATAGTCATGCCAGTTATCACACAGGTTGCACACTTTCTCGGACTCCTCGATATACTGGACCATGTACTCGTTTGCTTCATTCGCGGCGTTCACGCGCGTCTCCGTACCCTGGACAGGGAGTGCGAACGAGTCCATGATCACAATGGAATGTCCGACAACTTTTCCTTGCATGAGCCCCATGATCTCCCATGGTACACCCGAACGCGCATGGATTACCTGAAAGTGTCACCAGTGTACGGTTAGCATACATAAACCGACTGGAAATGGGTAGTCAAAGCACACCATTTTTATCAGCGCAACTGCAGAGATTTTGCACGATTTAAAATAATGAGGACTAAAGGATGAAATCAACACATCAGCCAAGGGCAAGCAGGACAAAGGACAGGGGCTCACTCGTTCGTCCATGGCTGCTCGCGGATTAACCGCTTATTCGCTTCTACATCGTACTTGTAAATCTCATCCTGAGGAGATATATCTCTAATGTCATTCGTTAATGAAAACGTTTTCAAGGCTGTTTCGGAGGACGAAGCCATGCTAGTGGAGATCCCCCGGTCGCGTGGTGAGGCAGTAGGCAACTCCTTGCCTGTCCCTTTCTCTTCAATTCCTTTTATGGTCACGTGCTACTGGCTCTACCTATTGCTAAAGAGAACCCATCGAAAACCCTCATATAATGTACCCCAATCTAACCCCTTCCATCTTCGGCGTCGCCTCCATCTCCGGAGATTTGTCTTTATGAGCCGTCCTGGGTGCTCATCCATGGCTATGTGCGTGCAGATCCTACCATCAGCACTAGAATGAATCACAAACCTGCAAGTGGGCTAACCACTAACTCTGCGCACTAGCCTCGCGTCGCGCTTTAAGTGAGCGTTCCATGTCTTCAAATGCACTCAGGCTGATATTAGGTGTTGGAAGAGGCGTCCCTCTCTCTAAATTGGGACGTATGGACTTTGGCCACTGCCCCACAGGTATTTTCATAGCTGTGAGAGAAGCGCGTACAGATGCCACGGAAAGGTTGTAGGTATCTAGTGATTCTTGGTATGAATCGTGCACGCAGACGACGCAACCGGACATGCAACATTCTGTGGGAGTGAGGACGAGGTGGTTGCAAGAAAGTGTAACACACCATCTGGCCCAGGGGGCTTCGGAGCCTCTGGTATGACAAATCCTTTGAAGGTCGTCACAATAGACTGCTGTGGTGGGGTGGAAAGAGGTATCTGCCCCGGAGACTTTGGAATTCGGGGTGAGCCTGCAACAGGCTGACTGAGATTGTGCTTCGCGAGAAGCATCTTCTCTAGTCTTAGGAATCGTTCGGATAGATTCCGACCACCATGGCTGGAATGCATATAAAGTTCTACTGTGGACGGGGGCGTAGTATGATATTTCCGTGACGACTTGATACATGATGCATATTCGAGAAGTGAAGAAGAAGCGATTAGCTTATGCGCACGCATACATGAAGTGATGGAGAGAATTAAAATTATATGCTTTGTCATCCGAATCTTTTGACACTGATACCCCCCTGCGTTACATTAATTAAGTACACTCGTTAGTTTATCCTACATTCATATCAACTCGAATCTCTGAGAAGTTTCGCAAAATCAGCATGAAAACTGACCAGGCAAGTCAAAGAAATGAAGTACCACGGTCAGTCATCCCACTGCATCGCGGCGGGAACCCAATATGCCCACCCTGTGCCGTCCGGTCCATCTTGCTTGTCCAGCCAGCAGGTTCCATCACGGAGAAGCATGTTTTGTAGTACGACCGTTGCGCGCTCTGCAGTCCAGCCTTTTCCGTGAATCAGTAAGTCTTCATTTATTCTACCCTTCTGTTCTGATGCGACCGCGAGCACCACCATTTGATCCTCGTCGAGCTCCTTCGGCACGCTACGTACTATTTTCCGACTACCATCACCAAAGTCGAGGACCTCATATCCCGCTCCGAGCGGTTTTAGTGCCTGGATACTACGCACGACGTCCTCCTCTGTAATAGCGCCACCTTGGAGGCCGCGTAGACGACTGACAAGGCGCACAAGCTCGGAAAGCTCTATAAATCCACCATTGCGTGGGCGAGTGCTCACGCAGACGTCGACAATCTGCACGCCAAGTTCGCTCTGCCAGTCACCAAGGCCAAGAGTTTCTTCCCACCAGCCGCCGCGACGTGGACCAGCCAAGGGATCGACACCGATGGATGCGCACATCTGCTGGAAGGCATGTCGGAAACGCGGATCACTACGTATGTCCGCGCGGTGGTGGGTAGCAAAACGGGTAAGGGCGGCACGAAACTGATAAAGCTGGGCATGGAGGTTGTCGACTTGAGCGTTGGATAATTGATTTGAGAGCGCGTCGAATGATTTTAAAGACTCCTGCTGTCGTTGAAGAGCAGCCAAACCTACACCGCCCAGACGATGGCGATGCATATTTGAAAAAGGATAATAAAACGACGGCGCAACGGAATTGATTAATAGTAATGATTGATAACTCTCGGGAGATGCCGTGTCGTTGATTGAATTGAGGCTTCCCCGCTTCTGGTTAGTGTGTCAGTGGACCTTCATCGGCTCAAGGTTCATCGTGCACGCGCCCTTTCTCCCCGTCTCGTTGCCGTCCTCGTCCTCTCTTTACACATACCCCTTCCTCCCTTGCGGCCTTTTATAACTTTTCTTTTTTTTAAAGGATGATGTTCTCCTCTCAACTCGTCTCTTTTGCCTTCATCAGTACCCTTGTTGGTTCTGCCTTTGCAGACTTCCAAATTCTTAGCCCCGGTGGTCCCAACCTTTGGTGGGGTGCGTATCGCTTGACGTGTTTTTTTTTCTTTCGCTATCTCATACACCGCATTATAAAAGTCGCTCAGTCTCAGAACACACTTGTATGGGCTTGTCATGATAATCCCCCGGCTACGACATACCAACTCTTGTGCGCCTTTTTTCGTTTCTAAAAATAAAGCGTATCTACTCACAACATACCAACGACAGGCTAAACAACACGAACCCTACCATTCTGGCTGCCCCTCAGGCCATCGTCGCAAACATTGCCAATGCTGACTGTTCCCATACCATCACGACTCAGCAAGCCGCTTTGACTGCGGCGGGAGGCTACACTGTCATTCTCGCCTCCGCGCTTGATCAGACAAAGGTGCACCACTGTTGCGATTCTGTTCCTTCAGGTCATTCCTAATCTCATGTTTTCGCACAGGTTTACGCTGTTTCACAACCTTTTGAGGTCAAGGCCTTAGGGGCGGCGTATCCCCCAGCCTCTGCTACCCCCTCCGATGATCCCACTGTCTCTGCTAGTGGCTCTGCTTCTGGCTCTGGGACCTCTAGTGGTTCTGCTGCATCCAGCACCAAGAAATCAAATGGAGCATTCACAACCTCCCAGGTATCTGCAGCGGGTGCGGGTGTCCTGGCTGCCATTGGCGTCGCCATTGGCATGCTTTGAGCATTTTGGATATTCATAGGTATGAAGAGACGGAGCTGTATTACGACCCAGAGAATACGCGCTCCTCTTTCATGTATCGCATTTTTTTTTCTTTTGACACTCTGTGGACTACGTTCAAGAAGCCTTTACCGGGATATTTGTCCTTTTCCTGTTGCCATCGACTATCTCTTTGTGGTATACGTCGTCTTGATTCACACTATACCATCCCTTCATTAAAATCTATCATTCATTTTCCCGTCCGTTTTATGAATAAAAGCAACATCTAACGACGAGGAATATACCCCACTAAGAAATGACTACACACATGAGACGTGCGCAACCTCAACACAAGTGGGGCTGTAAATCTTCGGACAACGACCACGGTAACAACACGAATTACAAAGACATGATGCCCGTCTGCAAGTGTCCGAAATGATCAGTCTTCAGCTAACGATACGGATATATAAGGGTATGATGATGACAGAAGTAAGAGTAAGAGACAGGAAGAAAAAAAAAAACAAGTTTGTACACCCATCAATCAAGAACCAAGATTATTACAATTGGTTGGGGAAAAAAAGGAGAGAAAGGAGGGAGGGAGATAGAGTGGAGACGAAGATGTGCTGGCCGTGACCGTGATGATGAGCGTGAGCGAGCGAGCCATTCGGAGTCCCGGAGTCCCGACAGTTTAGCCGAGAAGCCGAGACCTTGTGCAACCCCACCGGCAGTATGTATGGACGTATGGACAACTTTCAAGTTTCTTGGCCATGGCCAAGGATGCTTGGTGCTTGGTTTTCTACCTTCTTTGTTGTCATCTCTATCTCTGCTCTTATCTTACCTCCGCTCCGCAAACTTGTCCTCGCCCCCTCCTCACGTCGGATCCCCCATCATCGGACCTGGGTCCCGTCCTCGTCTTAAAACCCCAGCTCAGTCTCTGCCGCCCTTCTTCACCCGTGCTTCACGTTTCCCCCACCCACGGGTTAGACCACATCCCCACCTTCACAGAACGTCCGTTACAGCATGCCCTCCGAAACCCCATTGTCTCCTGCTGCCGCAAAAGTTGCCGAGGCTGCCTCCCTGTCCCCGTATCTTCATCTCCATCCCTATCTCCATCCCGTTCAACGCTATGGCGTGGTGGATTCCGCGATTTCCTCATGACCGAAGTCGATCCAGAGCTCTCGACAATTCCGCTCGCCGCATATTGCTTCATGACAGGATGGATGTGTGTCGCTCCACCCTAATTCTATACCAGTCGCTTAGTCCGTATCATGCAGTGATGCAGTATCCTTCTCCGCCATATTCGTTTGGTGTGCATTCCAAACCGGCAACTCGGTACAGGTACGTTCGTCTTGCCTTACATCGTGACCTGCCTTCATTTTGATTAAACATCATAATTCCCGCTGTGAACTCTAGCTGGCCCTCGCCCTCGCCCGGCTTTTCCAGGGTGCTCCTGGCCACCGCGACACTTCCTTCCACCTCGCCGACAAGCAAGCGCTCACCTCCGTGACAACGTTCATTTTCGGCGCGTTCATTGGTCGTATCGGCGATCGCATCGGTGCCAAGACGCGCATGTGGCTATTTATCGGCACATTTATTCAGGCGCTCTTCACCATGGCCGCAGCCATCTCGCTCTGGAAGAGCGGACAGGGGAGTGTCGCTTCAGAACGTGCCATCCCAGCGTGGACCAGCGCGGGCACGTACGCCTGCTTGGGTCTGATAAGTGCCAGTATGGGCTTGCAAGGTATCATGGGCAAGCGTGTGAATACCCAATTTGCAACGACCAGTATGTTCGACTCACTTCTCTCTTTCGCTGAGTAGATGAACTAACAACGCCTGGTCGATCAAGTCGTGCTGACGACGGTATGGTGTGAACTTATGGCGGATCCGAAGTTGTTCGTCACACATCGTTTGATTTCGCGCGATCACAAGATAATCGCTATTGCCTCCCTCTTCGTTGGTGGCTTCTGTAGTCGTGCAATCTTGCAGGCGATTGGTTCACCCGCTTCGTTGGGCATCGGTACGGGGTTGCGCGTCGTCATCGCTCTGAGTTGGTTCTTCGTCCCAGGCAAACGGACTGGAGCTCCAAAGAAAGCATGAGTGGTGGGCTGAAGAGCAAAGCCCGCAGTCAAATTGATTCATTAGACTTGTCGACAGTAATCCATAGATCTTGTCCACCCTCCGTATTGATGGATGTCCACTCTTTCTTTTTTTTTTCAATTGCCCATCAGGTATATACACGTAACGCAACCCGGGTTTACAAAAAAAATTGCACTTGCAACCTTTAGGTCTACAATTTATGGTGTACGGAATGATTAATGAATACAATATAAAAGTGTAAAGAAGGGGTCCAGTCAGTAAAGGCTGTATCATCTCCGGTAAGGAACATCGTCCCACCCGCTACCGGCTCTTTAAGAAAGGGGGATACTCCAGCTGGAGACGCAATTTCTCTTGGACATGCTGTAGACTCCTACGTGAAGTGAAGTTATTGTAACGCAGGGGGACAATAATGCACATCCATCAAAATGAGTGAAGACTTCAAATCCGCGGTTTCGCTGGCTTTTATACTTCTTCCCAAAGCGTGACAAAAAGCGTGACCAATCGCGTATCCCACATCTTTCATGATCATGTGACTAAGAACGCGTCCGGAGGAACAACCAACCAACTCGCTTATAATCGTTTAACTCTGAGCCTATAGTCGCTTCTCGACCTGCGCCTTCTCCCCGTCTTGTCAAGCCAAGGTGTCTGAGTTATTGTCACCTTTCGAGGGTCATTTCAATCGAACTCTTAGTTGCAAGTATGGTAAAGAGGAAAACAATCATTGACTACATCAGTGAAGACAGCATGTCAGACTTTGACCCTTCAACTTCCAAGAAGCCACAGCGTAAACGTTCTACAACCGCATATAATAAGGAGGCTACTACGGACGTTCACGCGGAAACGTTCGATACTTATAACATCCCTCATGTCCTATCCCAGCACTTGATATCTTCTCCTGATCTCATGAGATCATCACTACTTGACTGGTACTCCAGTGTGCACGAGGCACGTGGGATGCCATGGAGGAAGCCATTCGATCCCTCCTTGGATGCAGATGCACGGGCCCAGCGAGCATATGAAGTGCGTCATCAACGCCTGTGGTTGTTTGCTTTTTCAACCTACCTTTCGTATTGAAGGTTTGGATTTCGGAGATTATGCTCCAACAGACACAGGTCGCCACGGTAATTCCTTATTACAACAGGTGGATGAACCGGTGAGTATGTAGACCATTACTGCCTGGACAATCAAGTGAAAAATATGTAAGTTTTCCGGCAATCAAGGACTTAGTAGGTCTTATATCATCGGAAACTCCTATCATCCTCTCCATGACTCACGACTTTGCGTCCTTAAGGCTGCATCGGACATGGACACGGTCAATAGCCTATGGAAGGGTCTCGGATATTATTCAAGAGCTGCCCGGCTCCTCACTGCGGCGAAAAAAGTTGTCCAAGAGCTGGGTGGGCGCTTGCCTGATAATGCCAAGGATATGGAGGCTTTGATTCCAGGCGTTGGGCGCTATACGGCTGGGGCTATATGCTCGATCGCTTTTAACGAACAAGTTCCTGTGGTCAGCCAAGACAATTTGGCTGTTGTAGGTGTCGCCTTGACGCGTTTTCCAGCTAGATGGAAATGTCAGCCGTCTGGCCAGCCGGCTTCTGGCGATTCATGCACCTCCCAAGGGCAAAGCTTCTCTCGATCTCCTTTGGCAGGGAGCTCAGGTCATGGTCCAAGGAGCAACGTGCGCCGGCGATGTCAACCAGGCTCTGATTGAGCTGGGGAGTACTGTCTGTAAGCCGCGGGATCCAGATTGTAATAGTTGTCCATTACAGCGATGGTGCCGTGCATCCCAGATCTCAGAGAGGAAGGTGAGCCTAAACCGATCGGATCAACCTTTTTCCATGATGGGAATCGTCATAAAGGTCGAGACTAAAGATATCGAAGACCTTTGCACCATTTGCTATCCGATACCAGTCTTGGAGGGTTTTGATGTACCACCAGTGACGGCTTATCCCATGAAAACAGAACGCAAAAAACAAAGAGAGGAGCTCAACATTGTGAGCGTTGTCGAGTGGCGCTGTCAAGACGATCGCTGGTTCCTACTCACTCGACGACCGGACAGTGGTCCGTGGTTTGACACCTTAGGTTGGAGATCATCTAATATCCCCCTTACAGGACTCCTCGCAGGCCTACAAGAATTCCCAACCTCGCCCGAAGTGCCTGTCTCGATATCCGCATCAGAGGAGAGAGAGACGGCTCTGACCTTGTTATCTTGTCTTATAAAGTCCCCGTGCCTAGACGTGCGTGCTGTGCCTGATGCACTTCGACTCATTAAAATTGAGCGAGCTGGAGATGTCCTACACGTGTTTTCTCACATTCGCAAGACGTATCGTGTACAGTGGGTTGTTCTGGAGGGTGGCGGTGCTAGTCCCCCAGAGCTGGCGATGAGACGTGCTCCGGCAGCTCCCCATGTACCTAACACCAAGAAACGGAAGCTAATAGTGTCGTCGAAAAGTGAGTCCATGTGGCTTCGCCTAGAGGAAGTCGAGAAGGCCAAGTAAGTACAGTCAGTCGCGCATTTCTATTCTTGTTGCTGAGCATGGCGTATCACGTTATGTCAGTATTGGCACTGGTGTATTGAAGGTCTGGTTACTTGCCCGTTCGTTGTGGGAGGAAAACGGTAGCGTTCGTTAATCCTACCTTCCCTTCAAACATAGTGCTCGTTCCCGCCTTTGCTGTGGGCTGTTTCTTCACCATATGTTGATATTGATTTACTTTCTTCACTCTAACAACGGAGCCCACACAGGGAGACCCGCGGGTTTCCTTATTTGGACGAAAGTTTGTTACATTGCTGTTAGGGTTGGTGGATGCTCGGAATGGGCGCCAATCTGCTCCCATTTGGAACAAGGTTTCTCCTTGCGAACATCCCGAGAACAAATGATACTACATCCCTCACACTGGATTCCGCGGCCTTACTACGGGCAGGGTGGCTACGCGTACAACATGCCTTATGAGAAGCCGAACAATGAACTAATGGGCACAGCAGACACAAAGACATGGTCGCGATAACTTGGGGGCGTTGTTCTTGTGGTACCTTGGTTTCCTTTTGTTTTTCATGGCCATTCTACCGATCTGTGGTTGTCCCCACGAAGGTGCCTATGCTTCAAACTTTTTTATCAAGACACCTTGTGTCTCCGAATCTCCCTGCTATTTATTCAGTACTTATACCTGCGCCTGGCGCTCCGTACGATTTCCCTTCGCCATTTGTTTTCTTAATTTCCTGTCCACCATCCAAGTGCTCAATGCGCGCTCCTTCGCTCCTTACCTCCTCTTGTTGGTAGTGGGGCATTTCTGCAAGTCGTTCTCTGAACCTGCCAGTAGCCATGCTAATTGGAGATGACATCACCAGCGCTCCTGACCTTTGCTACCCCTTGGCTTCAGATGCGACGCTGGTACGCCTGTTTCATAATAAGCGAATGTGCTTGTTTTCGGGGTGTAGGAATCAAATTGTGGTGAGTGGGGCTTCCTCTCACGGATTAGGACCACACAGGATTTATCAGGATGTTAATAGCCCGCTTGGATGCAAACTTGGACACCCACACCAACGCCACCTGTGGCACCGTCTACAACTGCTGCTCCTTCAACGAGTACATCCGCGGAGCCTTCTACTGGTACTACTCTTAGATTGGTGCCTGAGCCAAGCCTTGTCTCGAAAACAGGATTATCTTTGAGCAATGTCAACGCTGGCGTAGCCCTTGCTTCTCATGACCCTCTGTTTGTTACGATTTTGATTAGTGTACTTGCAACTGTCCTTATATTTTGAGTTGGACCTCTTGGAATAGCCCTCCATATGTGGGTACCCCCTTGTAATAATCTGTAATAATTCTATCATCCATCTATCTTTTTGTCTTTGTTTTTTTCTTCGTTCTCTTCCGTTATCTTTCCCCTTCCCTTCCTTCGTTATCACGTGTCACGTGAATACCCAAAAAGCGACACGTGATCGGGGGACTACAAATAAATAAAATAATATTATTATATTATATTTATAAATACTTATTATGGTAGTGGCCGTGAGTGACAACCTTGGCCTGGATTCCTAATGCAATGGAGCAGTAGACACACACCCGGTCAAAGCTTACACAGTTAATGGTGCAGCCTCTGGATCTGCATCCTCTCTACCAGACTGGCTTGTACGAAAGCGTGCAGCTAAGATCAAGGGCAAGCGCGCAATTCGCGAACATGTGGAGGGTACCATAGAGCTCATCCAGCATTTCGAGTTCCCAGAGGCAAGCAACCGCGTAAAGAGCACACGAGACGGTCATCATGTCATCGCTACTGGGACATATAAACCCCAAATGCGCGTATGGGACCTCGACCAACTTGCGCTCAAATTCGAACGGCACGCTGACATCGAAAACGTCGATTTCATAGTGAGTTTTTTCCACCCTCTATGCCCACCTCAAAAGCATGACAATGGGGTTTTGAAAAGGGCGACCTTTTGTTGTCATTGAACGTATTCACAGATCCTCTCGGACGACTGGACAAAGACACTCCACCTTCAATCAGATCGTACTATCGAATTGCATACGCAGGGCGGTTTCCATTACCGCACGCGGATACCGCGCTTTGGTCGGACGCTTGCCTACCACTTTCCCAGTTGCGACGCTCTCTTTGGCGCGTCAGGAAATGAGGTGTACCGACTGAATTTGGAGCAGGGCCGCTACCTGAACCCTCTCGTCCTCGGCGGCGATGATGCGAGCACCGTGGTCGGGGTCAATGCTATCGACATCAACTCTGCACACGGGCTATGGGCATTTGGGATCGATGGGAACGGGACTGTCGAATTTTGGGATCCAAGATCTCGGAATAGTCTAGGCATCCTCACGTTGCCTCGTTCCCATCTCATGCCTGTGGGGACAGTCGGATGGATGGTACTTCCTGGCGTTGATGGCGATGCTGCCCCAGGGTTGTCCATCACTGCCCTGGCTTCGCGATCAGATGGTCTCTCTTACGCTATTGGCACGTCCACGGGCCAACCTTGCTCTATGACATCCGGTCACGAAGGCCATTCGCAATGAAAGACCAGGGATATGGACTCCCCGTCAAAAGGATATCCTGGATTGAAGCTGGATCCAAGATGGCTGGTGATGGCTTAGTTGTTAGTGCAGACAAGAAGGTCATCAAAATTTGGGACCGGAATAACGTGTGTTTCCCGCTTGTTTCTTCTCTTTGTCGTCCGATGAACTATGCCTCAGCCGTCAGAAAATTTCATGTCGTTGACCCCAGCAACTGACCTGAATGACCTTCATCATTTACCTGGTAGTGGGCTTCTATGACGGCGAATGAGGCCATCCAGATGACAACGTATTATATTCCTCAACTTGGGCCAGCTCCCCGATGGTGTTCTTTCCTGAGAACATCACAGAAGAACTAGAGGAGAGCGCCGAGACACGAACTATATACGAAGATTACAAATTCATATCTCATACAGAACTTGCTACGTATGTTTGGGCATTCCCTCTGCGACGCCTCGTTCTAACTGTCGTTTTAACTGCCATTCCCTCCACAGTCTTGGCCTGGATCATCTCGTTGGCACGCCAGCCCTCAAACCATACATGCATGGCTACTTTATCTCTCTCAAGTTGTACGATGCGGCGCGCGTGATCGCCAACCCTTATGTGTACGAAGAGCACCGCGCGAAGATGGTCCAGGAAAAGCTGGACAAGCTCGCAGAAGGAAGAATACGAACGCGAAAGGACCAAGTTAAGGTCAAGGTCAACAAGGCTCTCGCAGAAAAGATTGTGCGAGAGGAGGAGCGGGAAAAGAAGCGGGAAGAGAGGAAACGCAAAAAGGCAATGGAAAAGACAATACCGCGATGGATGTTGATGAGGCACCTCCCATTAAGGAGAAGACGAGTCTTCTCTCTGATACCCGCTTCGTGGCGCTCTTCGAGGATCCTGAGTTCGAGGTTGACGAGGATAGTCGTGAGTTTGCTCTGCTAAACCCTTCCGCCTCTGCACAAAAGAGGGGTCGCGCCCCTGGGGTGGAAGGCAAAGGGTGGGAGCGTAGCAGAACCGCGGTTGAGGAAGAGGAAGAGGAGAGCGATAAGGTAACTTCCGATGACCAGAGCGAGACTGAGGGTGAGAGTTTGGACAGTGAGGACGACAATGAGCATGGGGACGAGAGTGAAGATAGTAGTGAAGCTGGAGGTATGTTCTCTCACACGTTTGATCGAGATAATGAAGGACATTGTCTCAGATCTCGTCGTACCTCGAAAACCAACCAAGCCGTCATCAGCTCGCCGCTCAACAAACGCTAATATGCGCCTCGTTCCTCTACAAGCCCAATCGTCCATCGTTTCTAACCGTACAGCGGGCAGAGACGCTTCCTTCGGCCACCGTCGATCCGCATCGGTCCGACAACGTCCAAAAGAGACGGCGAGTCAGACCGATGAGCACGTCCATCGGAAGAGTGACGGGTCCGTGGAGGTCTCCTGGATGCCAACTCCGAGATCTAGGTCAGGAAGAGGGGTAGGGACAGAGGCAGGACAGGAAGACAGTCTCGTGGGAAAGGGTGGGAAATCACGCAAGCTCGACAACGTGCCCAAGGGTGTGGAGAGGTTTGGCGCAGGGATGGAGAAAGGAGGGGAGGATCCTAATATCCGGGTATTGAGCGAGCAGGAAAGGAGCGGACGGAAGGAGCGCAGGCGTGGAATGAGGAGTGGGAGCAAAAACGCTTTTAGACAGGCGAAAAGCTGACGAACCCGGACTCGGGGAAGGCGACAATTCATAATATTATTATGCTACATTGAAGCTAAGTGGTACACGATGAAAGCGAGCCCATAAATATTGTGTACTTGCGAGTGTTCAGGGTCGGGCCACAACAGCCCATCATCATTTCTATGAAGTGGACCGTCCTGGATTGGCTTTACCTTTAATGGAGGCTGGTTCAAAAGGTGGCGCATTAAGTGACAGTGCCGATCTGTCCGCCTGGGAGTGAGGAGGGGGCGATGACTTTCTCCGCGCAACGGACCCCTTTGCGCTGCCTCGATCAAGATGGTTCCTCGTTAGTGCTGGCGCAGCGGTACGCGGAGCCGAGGGGGAGGTAGGTGAGGTGAAAGTTGCGGTACGCGAGTGCGCGTGCGAGTGTGAGTGCGAAGGTTGGTGGGAGAAAGGGGGGGCAGAACGCTTCGCTCGTGGCGGGTGAGCAGGCGAATGGTGGGTATTGCGTCCGTGATTTGGCGAGTGGCCCTGTGCGCGGGCATCTGTCACTGATTTGTCGGCGTCCTCGTAATGTGAGGTGGCGATATGTCCATATGGGTCTGCGTCA
Source organism: Multifurca ochricompacta (assembly GCA_022496185.1). Taxonomy (NCBI): domain Eukaryota; kingdom Fungi; phylum Basidiomycota; class Agaricomycetes; order Russulales; family Russulaceae; genus Multifurca; species Multifurca ochricompacta. The sequence continues at coordinate 662,575 of WTXG01000006.1, read as the reverse complement.
ATACGCTCACGCTCAAGCAGCATCTCCCGTAACTTGATCTCGAGCTCGCCGACCAGGCCGCTTGGGGTATCCAAACTATCCTCATCTTCTTCAGCACAGGCGCGACCCTCCAGCTTCTCACGTTTTGCACGCAGCTTCTCGAGGCGAGCCTCGACCGCCGCGAGTTCGGCTTTTGCACCCTGAAGTTTATTACTTGCCTCCTCCTCCGCTTTCTCCCGGCGTGTTCGCCACTCCTCGGCTCGATCCCGTGCCTCCTCGAAACGATGGGAAGCGTCGGACAGCTCCGCTTCTTGTTCGATGCGGGTTGTTTCTAATATGGCATACTCGGCTTCGACATCCTCTCGGCACTTGGTAGCTTGCTTGACGGCTTCTTCGAGTGCACGCACCTTCTGTTTCATGCGCGTGTCCCCAGCAGAGTGTTTCTGGGCAGCGCGTTTGAGAGAAGCAATTTCTGTGCGTTGTGAAGCCTGAGCCTTCTGGGAGTCTCTGCGTGCAGACCTGAGTGAGTTTGAAAGCGTTTCATGTTCGGCCTGTAGATGAGAAAGAGAAAGTTGAAGAGTGGCGAGATAATCCTCATAGGTCTGGGAAGAGTACGAAGGACCGCTAGGTGTCAAAGGCGGTGGGGGCGATGGGGGCGATGGTGAACTATGATCGATTACAAGGGCGTGAGAGGCGGTCGATGAAAAGCCGTTGAGTTGCGGAGTACCATCTGAATTTGATCTCACGTTGTCACTGGCTAAGTAACAATGAATGAATGAGGGTATTAAGGAGCTAGCAGGATACATACCGACACTCTCGGTGACGATTTGACCCTGGAGCTTCTCACCTCCAGGAATGACGCCAAGTTCGATATCATAATGGCGTCCAGGCATGAGTCCATAAATAATGATCATGGCTTCATCCGCGTTGTCGGCTAGCCGCGCGAGGCATTTTTGCCAAGGTGATCCATTGACTTTGACCGAGACACCTTTTGAAAGAGTATCTGGAACGATGGACTGATTGATTTTTGACGTAGGGCTACCTTCTTGAAGATTGAAACTGTCATGGTCATTGATGATGATGTCTGAAGAAGGTAGATTTGAAAGTGATAAAATGACAAATGTGGCGGAGACAGAAGTTATTTCCCTGACAGATAATGAGAAACGAGGATTCCAAGGTCTTATTGATTGCCATTTCGACGATGACGACTCTGAGTCGATATCATCAGCAGACATTGTCTGATATAGCTGAGCTCACCGACGCTGATGATACTGACAACAACTGACAAAAGTGGTAAAAAGTGACAGTGACTAACTGTGACACAATATTGTCACATACACATATATACAAACAACAAACAACAAATAACAAATAAACTCGCCACGTAGCCACAGCCACGTTGACCTATTCGTTCCCCTATTTTTTTTTTCTGTGTTTTATTTTGTTTATTTTATTTTATATTTTCCTCTTGCCCCGCCCGTTTCCTCATACTCATTTCTCTTTGACCATGTCCTCTCGTATAAGTCTTACTCGCCCACAGGGTGTTGGTTATAGTCCAGACCCTCACGGCATCGGTAACTCACAACCCTCGTCCGGCTACAGGGCTGCAGACCCAGAAAACCCGGTTGAACAGCTTCGCTACTATGCAAAGCAGATCGAGGACTATGTCGAAATTTATTCCCAACCTCTCAGACCTCATCTTCCTGCTGTCGGACGCTTTTTAATCATAGTCACTTTCCTTGAGGATTCATTGAGGATTATCACACAATGGAGTGACCAGCTGTGGTATTTGCAGAGGTACGTGTCATACGTCCCACGCATGTGTACATTCATCAACCGACTCCCTTCCCCCATCAGACATAGGCATTTTCCTCGAGGAATCTCTCACATTTTCCTCATTCTCAATGTCATCGTATGTTCCCTCCTCTTTCCTTGCTTTAGCATATGTCATGATATTTTCCCTCTCCTTTCCCTTTTTTTAGACAATGCTCGTCGGCTCCGGTGCAGTCGTAACAAAGCGCCATACAGAATATGCCGTCGCGGGTCTGTTCGGCGTGGTCATCGTTCAAGGGTTTGGCTATGGTCTCATTTTCGACATGACTTTCTTCCTCCGCAATCTTTCCGTCATTGGTGGCCTTTTCATGGTATTTAGCGATTCGATGGTGTCACGCAAGAAACTCTTTGCTGGCATCCCGAGCATCAGTGAGAATGACCGCAGGAAATAGACGTCGTCTCTCTATTAAACGCGTGATTTTGCCTCACGTCTTTCCTTAGCTTCCTTCTCGCGGGACGCGTTCTTCTCATCTTCCTCTTCCTTGGCTTTATTTTCCAGGGCACGTGGAATATTGGGCGCGCGTTCCTTTCTCTCTTTGGTTTGATCGCGTGCGTTATGGTAGCTGTCGGCTTCAAGGCGAAGTGGTCCGCATCGTTCCTAGTTCTCACGCTCAGCATCTTCAACGTTGCTGTGAATAATTGGTGGAGTGTGCACTCTGCACATCCCGCAAGGGACTTCCTCAAGTGCGTATTACTTGATATAGATCGCTAATGCGAGCCTATTTGTTCGCCGGTGTTATTGTGTTTATGACGCACGATGGCTGACATGTGATCTCTAGGTATGACTTCTTCCAGACCCTATGTAAGGTTTCTCAGTTTGTCAGAATGTCCGCTCAACGAGTGTTTACTTGTTCCGTTACCCTTTTCTAGCTATTGTCGGTGGTCTCATCCTCCTCGTCAATATGGGTCCCGGTGCGTATTATCACGTCTTTCATAAATCACCGCTTCTTAATGCCCCCGAATTCTATAGGCGGCCTTTCGGTCGATGAGAAGAAGAAGAACTTCTAAAACAGAATCCCCCCGCTGGGTGACGTTATGTTGCGGAAGCACCCGCCAACCGCATGACGGATCAGCTCTGTGTTCTGTAGATGAATCACAGTTCTATTTATGGGCCGTATGTGTAATAATGAATGTCCATGTACCCGGAGGGAGGGGGAGGTGAACCAGCTTCATTCCGCCATCCGTCATCCGTACACACTTCGACCGGAGACAAGTCACCCCTTTTTTTCCCGCATCATGACGGAATCGTCCGCTATCTGACCGCCTTCCTCTTTAACGTGCTCACCCGCAAGTCATGAGGCATGCGTCAACTGGCAAGTAATCATGCAGCAGATTTTGAGATCGCAAGTGCCATCGAGTTGGAGATTGTATTGTGCTTGCTTTTATTTCCCAAACAAGAACAAGTGTCCGTGTCCGTGTATACGTGAACACTTCTTTTCATCATGAAAACAATCATATTCTATTCGCACCCAGCTAGAAATTGTGCAAATGGGGAGCAAAAATTTGTGTTCTGACTAGCGCAAGTTAATTTTGAAGTAAGGGCAGAGCAGAGATAGACTAAGAAGGATCATTCTGCACAGGTGCTGGGGACTAGTATTTGTTGTTATCTTATAACCAAGGCCAAGACCCAGACCAAGATTAAAATTACAATTACTGGCAAGCACCAGAACTGAGAGGTAGAGCGATGGATGATCTAGTCCCTGATCCATGATTTGTCTCTCCTGCACCTGCGCCTGTCCGAACGAGGTTTAATTGTCCACTGTGTTGGCAAGGGGATGAAAAAAACCAAAATGCTTACGGCTCATATGGATAATGGGCGCGTCCACAAAAATGACTAAAATGTCAGGATCAGGATCAAGCTCACCGCCATCTCGTCAAATCTAGACCTCGATATCGGTAAGATCACATTCTCTAAACGTTGTGCTATCGTGCCGGAGGGGGTACCCATCCGGATATGTACCCATTTAGAATTCTCGAAGTCTGCCTCTCCTCGCTAATTGTTGAGCTAGCTCCTTTGGGTAGAAGTGAGAACGCGCCCATAAGGACTACGGCGCACAGTTCTCGAGACTCTAAGGTCAGTAAGGTCAGATTTTTTTAAACCTAGGAAGCCGTGAGGGGCCTGCCGTGTGATGCTACGATGGGGATGGACCACGTACCTCTCTCGACTGATCCCGATTGAAATTGAAGACAAATGTCAAGTCAAGTCAAGTCAAGTGACAAGTGCCTGCCTCGCCCGCCCATGGGAAGACGGACCCAATGTGTTGTGTACGGACCTCAAATCGCGGAGATGAAACGCCCGATTTTTCTACAGCATCTCTTTTGGCAATGACGTCCAAGTCTGAATCCCGCTGACGTTGGCGACACTCGCGCGAACCTTACTGTCGACCAACCGATCGAGCTCACCAACACTCAAGTCATCTCGAAGACACGGGGTTCACCGGGGTCATGTCATGTGCGAATCGCTGGCGGGGGGGGGGGGGGGGGTGAGGCCGCCGCTGCCGCCGCCGCCAAGACCGACCGCTGAGCGCTAAATGGAATGTTACCTAGAAATGGATAACACACGACATATAGATATCGCGCGCAACCCCTCGCATGGTGATCGCGCCTTCTGCAACCCCGTTATCCGAAGCATATCCACCCATCCATTTCTACGAAAACAAAAGGCTAACCGCCACCGCCACCGCCACCCGCCACTCCACCCCTTCCTACCCCAAGTTGAGATAGAGAGAGAAATATATTCTTCTCAATATTTTTATTTTTAGGAACCCTTGTATTCTAGTATTCCTGAACGGTCCATCAATTACATATTTCCTAAAGATAGCATAATAGGAACAGTATATGTATCTACAAAAAGGCTGCGGAGTAGTCGGGGCGTGTCAATTGTGAGCTGAGAGTACAGATGCATACGCCACTGTCGCTCATGTAGGGATGAGTCCGGCCAGTCGAGAAGCAAGACCCTGACAGGTAGGCTTGCACTGGTTCCCGGTCTGCCTGGGGCTAGGTCGACAGTAGGTCCCTAGCCTAAGGATTATTGCCTGGGAATGTCGGCGCAAGTCAACTCCCCTCGCGGCTCCAACGATGCCCGGTGACCAGTGACCTAACACGATCGGATCAAGCATCGTCGATTGAGTCGAGCAGCGTGGGCGCTTTGCTAACGTAGACGTAAAGGTAGAGTGAACGTCTCCTGACGCGTTCCATTTTATGAAATCGGTTAACCAACCACGACCTGGAGCCACCCTAATGGCTCAGAACGGCAAACCAGATAAAGTGAAAGGATGACCTGGTTGATTTCGTTGCAACTCACAAAGGCGAACTGTTCAGCGTCCATGGTGCCGAGGGAGGGGAGTCGAGAGGGACAGGCTGTTGTCTGCCTTGTGCGGTCGCTCCGGGGGGAGGGGGGCGAGGGGGGGGGAGGTTTCTTGGCCATCCTAAATGCAGTTAAAAAAAATAAATTGAACCCGTGGTCAATACAACTACTGTTCTTAAGAAAAGACTGCCCACGTTTCGCTTCCTATTTTTTTTATATGCTCCAGCCGAGAGAGAAGGCTTTATTTTTCTAGAGGTGTCATCGGCCCTAGTACACGACTGCACGGCGAATTATGACACCTGCCTCATCGTCATCATCATCATCATCATCAGCACAGCACAGCAGCATCTGGAAAGCAAAAGTAGACGCAAAGTCTTCTGACATAGAGGCACGCGTTTTGATTGGTCAGTAGGCAGACAGATATGTGGTGTCAGAGGGTCGAGAAGTAGACAGACGGACAAGAGCAAGTCACATTACACCGGCCGGGGCACTCATCACTCCAGAAGGAATGGATGGAATTCTACCAACGAGCCGTCGAGGTATTCGCGACGACGAGAGTGCACGAATTGCTACACAGGAGACGCAAGTAGCAACGGCCCTGACAGGGACGAATAAATGTGCCAGTTTTAGGTCTGAACGAGTCCGGCACACTTTTCTTCCTCAATAGAGGAACTGCGAACACAGAGAGAGGGAGATACGCGGGGAGGCTTTCCTCATGAAACACTTTAAACCTCAGCAAAGAGACAAGCAAGTTGTCATTTGTAGAAGCCCGTGGCCGTGGCGATGTTGTGATGTTCCCAATGTCCATTTCCACGACTGCTAGAACTATCCGGGTTGGCTTGCATATCGAGGTGTTTCTGGTGCCGTATGCCGTGCTGCAATGAGGGCAAAGCCAGCAAGTTGCGGTTGCGGAATGATTCTTAATAATTCTTACGTTGCGAAGCGGGAACCGGGAAAATAGAAAGCCAAGTCAATTCGCCTATCAACGGCCTGTCCCTATTGTTGCAACCTTTCACCGCCACTGTATCGCCTCAAACGGTGACACGATGACACCCCCGCATTTAGAGGTCTTGCTGCTGTAAACAAGCCCGACATGGTTAAATGAAGGGTGCTATTCCCCCGGACGGCTGGGTTACGTCCTGACTGACGGACCTACCTATTATCGCTGTCGTTGTCATTGTCGTTTCTTGTTATTTTTGTTTTTTTTTTTTGATTTTTGATGATTTTCCCTAAGCAAGGAGTGTAAGCTCATTAGCACCTTGGCACCGCGAGGGTTCATGCTCTGTTCCGTCGGGCGGTGGTCACACAGCTCGCGTGCCAATGACCTATAACTTCTTCCTCAGTTACCTCCGTATGGATATATTTCTGCTTTCGAAAGTTACGTTTTTAATGGACAAGGTCGTGGATCGAGGTCACCTGTTGAACTCGGGCACTTCAAGGTTAAGACACCAGCACTGACTTCCCGTCTTTCTTCCTTCATCACATCAAACGGTGGTCGCCACAGGGCAGTTCACTTACATATAACATGATGGTTAGATCGATAATCTTGCGCCGCCGCGGGATGCTTGGCTTGGTTCCCGGGTGATCCCTTTTCGCTGGACAGACATCCATTCGGCGGCGCACTTGCGCCCTTTTCCTGTTCCAGCCCAGCCCACCATTCCATTGATCAGGTTCATTTCTTATTACTGTAAGGGAACAACAACAACAACAACAATATATATATATATATTCTTGGTCATTGTCCCGCGATTTCACCCCCTTCTATTCACAAATATCTTGGTAAAAGTATATTTATTGAATGGAGATGTAATAGTCCATCGGCGTCTCTGCATCTTGTCATATTCCTCGTTTGAACAATAAAGTTACACCCCGCACGTATCACGTCTCAATAAAGCATCATCTCTCAGTACAATCAGGCAAAATCCGTTGCGCAAGCCTTGTTGTAACACACACCCACATAACGTAACCATAACAAAAGAAGTAGCTTCTGAGGTGATAAGTGAGATAATTCAGTCAAGTGGCCACCATCAAGCCCGTGTGTATTGAGGGAGGAGGGACAAGAAAGAACATGCAAGCCCAACTGGGCGCAAGGAAAATACACGTTGTCTAGCCAAAGTAGTCAACGCGAATAATGCAACGAGTTAACAATACATGGGAAGAACAGGTACAGCGAATCTGCAGGTGTTCATTCGTTCTTCGAAATAGGAAAGAAAAAAATATTGGATATGTCGCCTTTGAACCTAGGGAAAGGGGCAGCGGTCCCCTCCGGGCGCCGCCTAAAAGCAGGCCCTTGGTTGGGCGACACCAAACGCGGCAAGCAAGTCTCGCGAGGGGTCACTGCGCTGCCATGAGAGGCTATGGAGATCGAAAGCCGCTATAAGGCGTCATGCGGCCCACATTTGCACCAGGGCCAATGGGCGATTTACTCGGGTCAGTTGGTGCACGAGTAGTGGAAAGTTGTTGAAGCATCCGTTCATCTGTAGGATCTCTCGTATTCGAGCACGATTGAAGATACTCTAATGGGACCAGAGATGGAGGATGTCTGACGCCTGGAAGCCTCATTTGAGAGGCTGTAGGAACGGGTGTTGGAACAGGCCTTGGGAGCGTCTGTGAGGGTGCAGAGTGTCGGTGGGGGGAGCGGGAATTAGGAACTCCAGAGCCTGAAGGCCCTGACCATGTACTAGGTTCTGCTGATACCGGTGTCAAGGGATGGCTCCGTGAAGTGCCATCCTTGGTGTATGCATGTGCAGTTTGCGGCCCATTACCCGAGGAAGGAAATATAGTGTACAAAGCGCCCGAGTCTGACGACAGTGTATAACTATCTGACCCCGCAGGTGTCCCCGAGGCAATGCGCTTTGGGTCTTCTCTCTTGCTCTTGGTCGCACGAGCGCTCTTGAAAAGGCCATCCGGAACCGGGAACCGACCAACGTTGGGGACATCTTCAATTGGAGTCAGCTCGTCGACTGTCCTTTGATTAAAATAGGCAGCTGCGGAAGCCTGATATCAAAAGACAATCCAAACTCTGGACCGGTCACGTACTCAAATGCCATTTACGGGTGATATCCTGACCTCTATCCTCCGGTAGGAATACATAGACACTGTATGTCTGCTTAATCAGTTTATCACTGTCTTGAAGGGGGAAGCTCATTCTCCTGGAAATGACTGTGAGCTGAGTTCTATACGAGAAATTATGGGTCAGTACATACCCTCCACCACTAGAAAGGCGTTCTTGAGCAGGATCTCGTTGGTAATAAAATAGAAATTCCTGCGAGGCGATAAAAGAGATGAACACTTGCAAAGAGTAGTGTTTGGGAAGTCAGACAAACCTCTCGTATGCGCGATGGACCCCAGGACATTCCGTCGGTCCTAGAAGGGAGGGGACGCTAAGATAACCACAGGAGATCAAGCGAGACTATTAGCGTACCACCGTTCCATGGTGAGGCCCCCATTATCTACGGTGGACGCGCTGCGGTCCTCCCAAATATAGACGTTGCCGGAACGGATTGCCTTGCGCTCATCGGCATCGAGCCGACGAGTGAGTAAGGTAAGGACATTGCGTGCCACAGCAAAGAAGACTTGAAGGGCATCCTGAGCGGTGCGTATACGCGCGTTTTGAAGGGTCGGTTGTTGCTGATATGTTGGAGACATGTGGGCGAGAGGGGATAGAATGGAGACATGGTGGCACGAAAGAGCCAGACAATATAGCGGACAGGCCAGGGACAAAAAAAGGTTCCGGGCCTAAGAAGCTTATATTGGCTTTTCAAAAGGGTTTCTGTATCGAGCTATGATTAAATTTCAGGCCGATCCGGTTCTTGGAAACACATAAGCGCGCTGTAACTTCACGGAAGGGGAATGGCTCTCCCAGCTCATGATCAACCCGAGCTTCATCAATAAGGTGACGCCGAGGAGTCGCCAATAGCTTGTATTGCCTTGTCTTGTCTTGTCTTCCTTCCGAATCCTTTTACGGCTCTTACGATATTTGAACTGTCTAGCCGTCGATCCGATGAGATGTAGTTTGACAGCGGCCATCCGAGCGTGTGCTAACTACTGTAACTGGGTTTTCAGGTCGGAACAATGACCAAGGGAACACGTGTTCCCAATGGGGCGACCTCAGTCCAACCAGCCCAGTCCCCTCCCCTCCGAAAGGGCCGAAGGGGATGGAGGAAGGGGATGCTAGGGAAGGGGGAGGTGTCCTCTCTCCTCTTTTTTTTTATTTACTACCGAGCCGATAGGATAGATTTGATAGATATTTTATTTTTATTTTATTTTATTTTATTTTATTTTATTTTTTGTACATCATTTTTATTTTTGACAATGACATTACATACGTACGTACAATATTACTTTTTCTCTCTCCTCCCTCCCTTTCCCTCTCCCCTCAAACTCACAACTCAAATATTAGATCACTTGATTCCGTCTCGTCATCATCGGCTTTACCCACAGTTTCTGTTCCGCGAGCATCCGCAAGCCCTCATTTCCCGGCCGGTACTTCGAGATCAAATTTACTATTTTGTGCCCACATGCAAGCACCTTTTAGCCGATCTTAAATTGGCAACTTGAAATAAAGGTTGGATTCTCCTTCTGTCACTCGTGCCGGTGAATCCGTGAATGGGTAGTGCGCTTAAATGAACAAGACTCCACGGATCCAGACAAAGTGGTGGTTAACAACAAAAGAATGAACGGATGTGTGTATGTGTGCAAACAATAATACAATGTCTACGCCACCACTACCACTACAAAACTGGCTCGACAAGATGGTCTGAACTCCCATCCCCCCAACAATGAGTGAGAAAAACAAAAACTTATCAATGATTAAGACCAACGTGAGCATGTGACCGTATAGCTTACCTCCCAGAGGAAGCACAACCGGTTTATAGTCAGGGATCTCACAATAATGCATGCGACCTCGGAACTTATAACGTATACACAAGCACTTGGCGCATGAGGGCGCAGGGTCGTAAAACCCTTGTAAGCCCGACTGTAGATGCGAGGTATGAAAAGAGGAGAAGATTACAACTGAGGGGGCCCCAAGACCGAACTTGGCTTACCTTTGGGCGCTCACCAGGAATGTATAGCTGGCTCTTGTGAACGAGAGCCTGGATCGCGACCGTCACATCCACCACGAGATCTTTGGCCTCGGGATCCGGATCTGTTGGCCCGTACGAGGCTTCTAGAATAACCAAACCTTCACAGCAACGGTTCGCTCAAATCCGCTATGTGAACGATCAATCGCATGGGGACATGCCTTCCTTGTTCTTCTCCGCCTGAGTATGCTTCCGGGCCGTCTCTTTGAGGAGCATTGTCGTTTCCTCGATCTCGCGGTGTATGTTTGACCTCTCTTCGACAAGTTCCCTACGCGCCTGGCGATAGAACCTGGGGGGAGCTTAACATATTGTGGGCTAAAAATGATGGCGAAAATCTTACTCCGCTCGCTGTTTGCGCCGACGGGGCTTGAGAACGAAGTAGTATGTCAGCATGAATACAGCAGAAGGTAAGGTTGCGGCTAGGCATCCCAACGCCATATCCCCGTTTTCAGCAAGGACAATCGGTAGCACTAGTCTCTGGCCAAAGTAGGAAAGACTACGCTCACTTCCATCAACCGAAGGTACGGAAATTAAGCAGACTCACGTACTTTAACGTTAGTTCCACACCCGCGGCGTTGAAACCAATCGTAGTCGTGACACCTGTGTGGTCATCTCCCCACGCCCCAGTGACTACCCACCCAGGTCCAGCAAGTGAGAGTTGCATCGCGAGAGATGCTTGAGCCGCCAATTCGGGAAACACCAGCCCCCATTCTACTCTCAGGGTTGTTCCCAAGCCTGCCAGATTGATCCCACACGACCATTGCCTCACGCCAGTGCCGAAACCTGTCCAGGACCCCAATTTCGTTTGCGATTCTTCCCCATCTGCATAGAAGGGATCGCTTTTAGCTCCGAACCTATGAGGCGAGACTATGTTGATCGAGAAGTGAGGATGATTTCCAGTGTGACAAATAAGGATGCCTTGTGTCATAGAATCCCTGAACAGACGACGAGAATGCGTTATTGTGATCGGTGGAAAGGCGGGTTCGAAGGAAGGGGATAACGAAGTCTGGACCACGTAGGTACCCTCTTCGCCTTGATACCGGGCTCTCATCATAACAAAATGCACCCTGATCATACTTGCTGTAGCCTAATTCCTAGATTTAGTCATGCAACCACTTGAAGGAGTACCCGAGGTGCTAACCTCGAAATTGAGTCGCGGAGAATACTGATGTTTTACGGTCCCAAGTAAGCTGCCTATTTCTGCCTTGCCTGAAACTGCGCGGGTTGTTACTATGACTCTCGTCTTGTCATTGATTGCCCTCTGACTTCCGCATGAGGCCGCGTCGCACACTGTGGGAAAGGTTCTTAAGAAATTACCTGGAAGCTGTGTCTAAGAGCGAACGACGACATTTGAACTCCTTGAAGTCGCTCATGCAGGCGGTGCAACCTTTTGCGCAGAGGTACAGCGATCCCACGTCCTCGATCATGGAAAAGAGAACTTGCGTTGATACCAACTACTAGACGACTTTGGGAGCGAACGGAATCTTCCATTCTCTGAACTTCGAGCTCCCATTTCGAGCGATTGAGAATCTTCACCAGCTACCTTTACGGTGAGAAATCGAAGGCGGCTGCGAACATTCTGAAATACCTCGTCCCTGGGTTTAGACCGGAGCTCTGGCGGCCATTTCATACGTGTTCCTTCAAAACCTGGATTAAACAACGTCAACGTCAAAAAAGGGGGTACACAAGAGCGAAAAATATGCACGGCACCATATATATCGTATACCGTTCTACAGCCATGTCAGAGATGAGCGGCACAGAGGACAGACATTAGTAATACCTTGAAAACGGATCCGATAACACTAAAATTTGGATTCCATGACTAGGTGAGATGAGAGACGAAGAAATAAGACACGTCTTTCATACCTTCATATGCTTTCTGAATCTCTAAAAATCGCTTAGATGCAGTATATCTCGTGTTCTCTTCACGTTGCTTGTCAGGATGAAACAAGACAGACAAAGACCTATATCTTTCCCTGACTTCATCTGCTGACGCGGTGTTTGGAAGGTTGAGAACTGAACTAAATTTTCGTAAACAAGGGGGAGAAAAGCAGGAACAATGTGCCGACTGACTATAAGAAGCCCTCCTGATTGAAAGGGCTCTCCTTTTTTTCTTTAGAAGACTCACAGTCCGTCTTGGACTGGCTCATACGGCAAAGGAATTGAATGAAATTGGAACGAGTTGAATGAGACTCGATTGCCGTGTTGCCGTGTCTGGGTTACTTGTCGGCCTTACCTCTTACCACGTGGTTGTTGGAACCCTCGGGATTTCCCGATTATCCTCGATTATATAATTAACATTCTTTTTCTTCTTTAGGAAAGGGGGGGCGGGCGGGCGGCAACTCCCGTGTCCGAGTGGGCTTGAGCTGGGGCTAAACCTTGAACCTTGAACCTTGAACCTTGAACATAAACAAATTATACTACGCCTTATCCTTACTTATCCTCACACATACCCTCTGTGGCCATATTCGCGTCACACCCCCATTTGGTTTTCAATGCTAAACGTCTGTGAAATGTACTTTTTATTTTCTTTGGCCACAGCTACGACACAATGGCACGATGCAGAGCAGATCCAAGTTTATTCGATATCGCAACAGGGCCTTCAGTGCCAATGTAATGTTTCTTTCCGGTGTGATGTATACTGTGTGATTATATCCAGACGTGTGAGCCTAAGTCGTATGCTAATAAACCCGATTCCTTTCCTCCGATTCGGAAGCCTCAGCTTACTAGTTCGCGCGAGATCCTCTCTCTTGTTTGTATTCGCGGAACGTTGGACAGCCCTTTAGGTATGTGCTCACATCTATCACCGTCCCCTGGCCCGTACTCCGGGCAGGCCAGTGTGGTGGGGTGCCTCCGCTCAGTACTTCCAAATCTCCGACGTACACGGAACAGGAATCAGTCATACCGCTAATCTGAGAAGCGAGATGAGGATAGGGATCAGGATGTCATAGATGACGCAGACAGCTGAGATCGTAGGGTTGCAAGGGACCGCTTAGCGAACCTCACACATGGTATCACGGACTTCGGCAACGGCCCTCACTAAGAATAACAGCCCGGAAAGGGTGACCAACCAAACAAGAACATTCCCCTTCGAGCGTTCAGCTTGGGTTAAAAGTCCTGTGCCGAAAAACTCTCGGGCCCTATATATAACACCCGGTGATCCCCATCTTAAATTTGTTGGCTATTGGCTAGATAGGGCAATGAGGACGGTAACGGTGATGCCTCAAATTTCTTTCCGTGTCACCTGATTGCCTAGGAACGCGGTGCAAACAAATGAGGATGTTGAAGCTTTGAAGCCTGAAGCCTCCTGGAAAGCCGCCTCGAGTAACCGACACCACGGCGCATCAGACGATCACAACAGCGTCGTGTGCAGCATCAGTAGAGTCATGTCATTCACCGAATGGCGACCTTGGCCTGGTGTTCTTGTATCTATCATAAACGCAGACCTATGTTACTGAATGACGGTGGCACCGTCTCACTGTCGCAGCTTGAAGATGTTGGTCATGGCAGTTCACGATTCATAGCAGTGTCGTTTCCTAATTGTGATACGTTCGATGCAGAGCGATGCTGTACGGCATGTTCATTCGCTCGCGAATCGGCGGAGAAATAGTCTCGAAGTCTCGAAGTCTCGAATTCTCGTTTTTTTGACACCCGAGTAAGGGGTAGGCGGGTGAACAGAACGTGAATGCAGAAGCAGAAGGGGAGAGTGCGGCATTTGGTGAAGCAGTGGAAGCGCGTATCAGCTCACCTCAGCCCTTTACCATGGAACTGAGATAGACGGTTCGAAAAAAGGGTTATCATACACACACCACCACGGAGACTGTTTTCTACCGCATCACAGTGTGGAAATGCCGGACCTATAATCAGTTAACTATTATCACACCGGACGCATGATGCACTGAGGGCCTGGGTGCATGGACGCTGATCGCTTATGAGTCGATGGCTTGCATTTAAAACATCATCCCCGGGAATAAATTACAGTCTAGCTACTCAAAACGATAATCGAACCATGGTCCTTGGCAACTTTGTGTGCAATTCTCCACGATAGAGCCAGGCGCGAGAATATGCGGCATGGGTCACGAGAAACGGATAAAAGGCACCATACCTGTAGCGCTATGATGGGGAGTGTTCCGGTGCCAGCTGTGTCAGAGACGGTAGACGCTGCCCTCGCACGGGAAGATGCGCGTTACGACAGGTAAGTTATCAAGATTCCATCAAGCGAACTTGGTATATCCCGGGACATAAGACACCGAAGGAAGGGCCTGGCAGAAGTTGAGCTCTTTTGAGTCGTAGGTGGGCTTCCTAATACCCAAGACTGATGGTATACCGGATTCGTGGATGCGAAGACCTCGCTGGAAAAAGTGGAAGCCGTATGACGGCACAGGATAGTCGAGTATCGTGCGGCTGTCCAAATTCCCACTCTCCCGAGTGTACATCAACAGCGGCGGGGACCTGCATCGGAGTCTGAGGAGATAAGGTGACGGTGACGACGGAGTGGAGTAACAGAGGAGTATCTGTGCATCTGGACAAGCATGCCGAAATGCTTGCCCTAATCTCCGCGGTGCGGTCTTGATAGAAGCGAGGGAAGAATGAAGGATCAGCGCCGACCAGAACAGTACAAGAGTATGAAGACAGTAAACGATAGCAAGCGTCGACAAGGTCAATTGGTTGATACAGATACACATTATGAGGGAGTTGAGCTGTAGCGCCCAATCCCAATTTTCAGAGAATTTACTGAATTTACACAACGCCGCTGCACAGCTGCACAGCAACAGAACACAGGAAAAGAGGAAAGGATAATTGGTCAGCCAGTCATTGAACTATTTCCGGCCCGGTTCTACCGATTGTCACTTTGACTTGACCTTGACCTTGACCTTGACCTTGACCTTGACCGTGAAACCAAAACTCAAACGCGCATTTATCGAGAAACTTTCGAGGTAGCCTTGAAAAATTGCAAGGGATCCCGAGAAAACGACGCATATAGCCGAGTCCCCCGTGACTCATGGGTCGTTTAAATTTCTCCATTGACGAAGCATCTTTACTCAAGGCGTATAGAATATCCTCGTTGATACCAACGTAAGTGTGAGAGAACTATTGTTATGATGTACTCAAGCTGAAAAGTGTATAACATAAGGAAATGGGAAGAGGTTGATCATGAGGATTCACTTGCCGGACAACTCGTTGGCCCCACTGGGAGTGTAGAAGAAGGCGACCCTTTGGGCCTCGGGGAATTTATTGAGTGCGTGCATCCATTAATATTGTGGTCAATCTTACATCCCTTTATTTGATGACAGCGTGAAGGATATGGATATGGAGTCCCGTCTGTCTAGACGTCGCATATTTAAACGTTTTATGTAACTTATATGCGTGACGATGGACAGGTGCTACCGTTCTTCTGACTTCAAAGTCCTTTGACTCAAAATCTTTCCTTTCGGCTGTGCATCCAAATGCCACGTATCAGGATCTAGCCGCGGGCATTGCCCACCTGCGGACCTCTATCGACTCGCGCTCGGAGGCAATCCGAATTTTGGTCGAAGACAACTTTGATAAGTTTGTGGCAGTCAAGGCGTCCACTGATGGTGAGGGAAATACACCGGAGAGCACGCATTTGACGTATTTGTCACGATTCTAGCTTTATATGCTGAAATGCGCGAGGGGCTGCTGTCAGAAGCAAGTGATTACGCCTCGAGGCCCCTGCGAGATCAGCTAAAACGTACATCACACAATTACTTCTTTCGCCATGCCTAACAATTCCACACAGAGGTGGCCGCGAAAGCTGACCAAGTCTTCTTACCCGTTCTCGAGAATGCCAGCAAAGCGCACAAACTGAGGACCACACTTGGAGTATTTGAGAGATCCAAGTTCTTCTTCAACCTTCCAGCGTCGCTGATAGACTCCGTCGAAGCTGTGCGATCCACCTTTTCCCTCATACTTCCTCGATCTCACTCTGATGTAGGGTCGGTATGAGGCAGCACTTCGAGACTACAAAAAGGGCAAGTTTATGATGGAGTCCCGCGCGGGGCAGTTACTCCCAATTAGTGCACCAAAGGATACCCAAAGTGCCATTATCGCTGAGCAGCAACAGAAACGGATTCTCGAAAAGGTGTGGGGAACAGTGGAGAAGGCAATGGGCGAGATGCGCTCTTTACTGCTTGGTCAACTGCAAGAACCGGGGCGCCCCATTGAAGATCAAGAGAAGACTATTGAGCAAGTCTCCCTTGTCATTCGCGTCGTCAAAGACTTCGAACTGAGTATACTATAGGATTCTTCTGGAGCTTAACATGCCAGAAGATCCCGTGTGGACGTACTTTGATGCTCAACACAATTTCATCCTTGATCAAATGAAGAAGACGTATCAGATTGCAGTAACGACTGTCCAACGTATGTCTCCTGCAATATTTTCACTTCATCGCTGATTTCGTCACTCAGGCAAGAGGGACGCAAATCCGGTATCATCTCAAGAACGGGAGTCGCTCGAATCAGCCCTTGCCGCTCAACTGAGAACATGCATCACCTCATTGAAAGCGAGCAGGCAGGATCAAGTCATTCGTATGTTCCTCTTGTCTTACTCAGTGTCCACTAGATTTCCGTATTCCTTTCCTTCAGCGCAGTCCGGCGGCCATGAAGTTTGGAGGGCCATATTCGACTTAGTGAAGAACGTTTCAGAGGTGATGATGACCGCCCTTCCGAGTTTTTGGAAGATAGCGAAAGGGTCTCTCGATGGCAAGTATAGGAAGGTGTGACGCTGTCCCTTACGAAAAGTGCCCTCGGCTGATCACTCCACTATGACCACATAGAACAACCCCTTGATGAGTTCACGACGAAGTCCATCACAAGTCCGGACCATGGCACTTGATATCGTCAAATGCTACATATCTCTCCTTTCCGAATTCTTTGTCTTCTCGGACATGGCAGTTATGGCGCCGTCGCCAGTGGAGAGAAGCTCTGCACCACTTTTACCTGACGATTCGAATACTCTCACGACGGCACATCACCTTATGAAGATTTTGACTGAGATACAAGATAATGCCAATGAGATCAACTCTATGGAAATATCAAGCGAGATGAGCTCAAGCCTAAAAGGTTTGGTGGATAGCGCAAAATGGGGATTTGAAGATGTGTTGATGCGTGCATGGGTCAGGGGTACGTTAACCCCGAGTGTCAGGTGTGCTATTGGGGCATTCTTCCTAATCTCGGCGTAGACGCGCATTCCCTCCACTACCTCGAAACCTGGGCACTGTCCCCATCAGAGCCTTACACTACCGAATATCTGTCTGATGTTCAATTCTTCCAACGGCAGGTCACCACGTGGGCCTTTAAGTTTGCAAACGGTGCAGAAGTTTCATCAACCTCCTCTCGTTTCCCAAGGCGTTCTATCCCCAACGAATTTGTGATCAAGATAACTAAAGCGTTTTTGGATGCAACATACGCGTTCTTGGACGGCTTGGTTCGTCTGGCGGCGGAAGGCTCTCCCATTACCGAAACACAGAAATTTCCTACTGTCGGGACAATGACTCTCGGCACCCCAGGAGGAATACACCCGCTAGGAGTACTTGATACTTCAGACGTGGTGAGCCGCTTTCGCCTCTAACTGCGCATCACACTCATGACGAGTCTTCATGCAAGGATATCCGGACACTTCTCGTCATCTCAAATTTTGTGTACCTTAAGCGAGGACTTATTCCAAGTATGATGACTCAGCTCGAGAGTGCATTCAACATCACTATTGATACAGACAAAGCGGTGAGGAGGGGATGGAAGATCCATTCCTGAGCTATATTTCTGCTAGCTGATCTATTGCTCACTGCATCCAGTGTAGACCCTGATGACTGTAGTGGAACAACTCGACCAAACACTCTTTGAGAACTTCCTCAAGCCTAAGGTTTCGATCGCAACTGGCAAGCTGCGCGGCGGGATTCTGGACCCGGAAATGGACTGGTACGAGACACCACAACCTACAGGTGGGCACCTTTGGCGCATCCTGAGCATACTATGCTTTCCGCACGCTGACTTCAAGTGAATTATTGCGGTAGAGATCCGGCCCTATATGTTTCAGACACTGATGTACCTTGTCGGCGTGCACGCACAAGTCAGCATATAGCTCCGCCGCTCCTCGATCGGACGCTTAACGCGCTCGTCGAAAGTTTAGCCGAGGAGGCGCTTCAGTGTTTCAAGCAGGTCAAGCGCTTTGGGATGGGAGGCATGCTTCGAGTGGGTTTCCCTTGACTTTTTTTTACTGATTCAGACTGGCATGTGAGTTGACGCGGGGTTCTGCGCATGTGCGCTTGTGTATGGCAGGCCACGCTCGAGATTGAGTTCATGCATCAGACACTCTCACGCTATGTCACTTCCAACACAGCGAAGATGCTCTCCGACCTATACACCAAAATTTCACAGGCATATGCGCGTCGGCCAGGTGACGAGAACTTGCAGAGCAACCTCGATGGGGTGAAACGCACTCTCAGCGAGACCCGTCGGAGAACTGGCATTGAGTTCTTGTGCTTCCGTGTCACGAAGGAAAAGGGAGCAGGAGCAGAGAAAACTGAGAGGAGAGAGAAGAGAGAACGTACCCGGACGAGTGGTAGTGCACGCGAGCCACGCGCCAGTTAACATTAACTAGTTTGTGTATGTCTCTGAAGATCAAGTATACCCACTATTCCCAGACATGCCATGAGAGAACGAGACGGGTGATTGAGTGATGAACAATAAACGGGATACTATGAAACATGTTTAAGCGAAAGAGAGAAAACACTTCCTGGAATGCCCGTATCACGCGAAGAGGTCGACAAGAATGGTGATAATTCCCAGTACTTCACGTCGGATCAGAACTGGGGCCACACATAATAATGGGGCGAACAACATACTGATTTCTATCGCGATGAGGGCAATAACAATTTGCTCGAGGCGCTCTGAATGTCGACTAGATACGGACTCCTTCAGGAGCTGCAACATGTCTTGCAATACCTCAACGCGAGTGTTCAACAAGTTGATGCGTTGTGGGATCTCGAGATAACTTCGTGCCGCGTCGTAAAGAGGTCGCAAGTCGGGATATGACTGGGCGTAGCTTATCAATAACGCATCTCGGTCGTGCGAGCGCAGACGCTTACCCAGAAGACATCAGGCGAATCTAGTACAGAGCCGACGGCCGTAATATTAGCTCTTAAGAGGAAGACTTCTCCCATCTTACGCATAATCTCTACAAAAAATTTATCAGACGTGCCGCACAACTCGAGTGAGGGATATTTGGAACAGGACAGACCTTTGTGAGGAAGGCCTATTTTTCCCGTCTCGCTGATGATTTCTGGATACTCCTTCGTCTCCTCGATGGTAGCAGAGATCAATTCCTCGAACTTCAATGGGCAATATTAGATGGAGATGAAGCGTCTCATGGTGGTAAGAAGAATATGCTAACAAGAGAAATCTTTACGGACTGCGAGAGGGAATGTGACAATGACAGCTTGGTCCTGGGAGCTGATAAATTGTGTATAGTACAGCCAGAGAGAAACCTTACATATAGCTTGACCCTTTACGCAGCGTGATAACGTCATTATAGATTCTGCTGTAGTTGGCGTAGTAAAAATTGAGGTCCTCCATTTCGACATCCTGCGAAGCTGCAGACATGCTCGAACAAAATGGCGATGGGGGCGCCATAGAACGTAGAGAGACATACCAAGCTTTTCTACTTCGAATCGCTTCCTGAACAAGGGTCAGTTGGGACGAGACGTAAAAAAAGGGTGACTCACAAGGAAGATAGAAAGCGCTTCTCTTGTTGCTCCGTCATACCCCAAATGACCACGGTCCCATACGAGAACAAAAAAATCTCAGCCTCGCCCGTCCCGGCTGTATCCCACCTGCTCCCCTTGCGCTTTGCTGGTGGTGCGACTACCATGGGATCCGTGGTGGCAAGTTCAGGCACACCAAGGAGATCGCCTGTCGCCGCTGTAGCGCCAGCGTGCGCCGGGGTGGGCATCTCGACGGCCGTAGCCGCAGTTGTCTCCCCATCTGACCCCGAACTACGCCACCTGACAGAAGACTCCCTTCCTCCACGAAATCCGGCGGGCTCATTATTCACGTTTGCAAAGACGGGAGGGTCTGGATAACCATACGAATACGTCGTGTATATAACATCGTCTAT
Organism: Multifurca ochricompacta; assembly: GCA_022496185.1. Lineage (NCBI taxonomy): Eukaryota > Fungi > Basidiomycota > Agaricomycetes > Russulales > Russulaceae > Multifurca > Multifurca ochricompacta. Next base: position 642,237 of record WTXG01000006.1, on the reverse strand, counting down.
CTGGCGTGGGTTGGTGCGATACGCTGCGCGACGGGCGTTGAAGAACTTCATGAGATCGCCAAAGCGATACGAGCTACAGGGAATACATGATGACACATGCACGCATACGTTTATCCATATATCAGTACATTATACCAAGTAAAAGGAGATAACTCGACAAGGGTGTGAAAAGTAAAAGGAGGGAGACAGGGGATGGAGCTGACCACTTGCAGCGCGATGTGTCATGATGCTACTTACCCAGCGGTCGCATAGGCGGTTACTCGAGGGAGTGACTTGGCTTTTTTCTTCGTGAGGCGAAGCGCGTCGCGACGCGCGGTGCCTGCGGGCATGCGCGCGATCTGGTTATATGCCTACAAGTTGTAATTCATGTGGGCTGGGGGCCAGCAAGTAGACACGTCAAGTTGAATGAACGCACGTCGACATCCTCAGTCTCATCTTCATCTGGACCGCCATCTCCATCATCGTCATCACTGTCTCCTGTCGCGTTAGATCCCTCACCGCCTTGGGCGGGTGCAAGGAGTGCACGCTTTGTCGGTACTGGACCTGGCTCTGGCTGTTCTGGGAGAACTTTGAGTTTCCCTGATACTTTGGTAGAGCGACTAGCACGTCGAGGTTTTGTGTCGTCTATGTTGCTGTTGTTGTTGTTGTTGTTGTTGATATTTGTACCAGTCGCACTTGCACTTGCACTTGCTGCTGATGATGCGACATTTTCTCTTTTGCGTGTTCCGCGTCGCGGGTCGTCGCGGGTCGTGTCTGCTGTCAACAAAACGGCCAAAAACGGCCCGGTCCCGACCATGCGTTCCATTAATTAATTAATTAATTACTATATACTTAATTTGACAATTGTAATTGTAATTGTAATTGAAATTGTAAATGTAATTTAGTTGTTACTAGTAATACCACCAGCAGCACTTTGAGGGCCAAGTAAAATTTCAAGCTCTTTCACTTGCCTCTCCCACCGTTCAACTTCCTTCAACTTGCTCTGCAACATCCCAATTTCCCGATCAATTCCCATTCGTGCCTCAGCCGTACCTATCCGAGCAAGCGTCCAGCTGCCTGTTCCATCACCTGACAGGGTGAGAAGCTGTGTGTGATACTTTGCCAACGATGGGCTGTCACGCAAAAGGTATCAGGGAAAAAGCCCTGGCACCGACAGATCGTTGAGGAAACATACCGAAGGGATATTGTAATGAGTGTGATTCCAAGCGATTTGGCATGCTCGTACATCTGCCCTTCCACATCACTTGATACTGCACTTGTGCATTCTTGTTTTTGAATCGTCAAGCACGACATGCAAACTTGAAGGTTATGAGCATCCACTCACCATCGAGAATGGCAAACTTGGGTTTGTGGTAGAACACCCTCGCCATCGCCATCTATTTATTCAGTCAATCTTCAGCATGGCACCTCCTGGTCATACCCGAAACCACTCACCCGCTGCTTCTCGCCCCCACTTAACACATCTCTCCACTCCTTTCGAGTCTCCCAGCCTCCCTCTCTTGTGGGCAAGTACGCCAAATGTACTGCCTCGAGAATTTCCATAAGTTCTTCCTTGGCCCGTCCTGACTGTTCGAATTGTGTGTATGTGTGCGGGTATATTATCCTTTGACCCCTCTAGTCAGCCGCGGGATAAGCGAGTTCACGAGATTGCGAACACGTACTGATCAAGTAGGGAGCCGGTCACCATGTACGCGCGTTGAGGCACTACAAACACCTCTCCACGGCCTGGCCGATGCACCTTGCTCTCTCTTTCATTTCCCGGTGCCCAAATCCCGGCCAGTACACGGGCGACCGCGGTTTTTCCGACGCCGTTTGAGCCCGTGATCATGAGGTGTTCCCCTTCGCAGAGAGATAGACTTAAAGCCTTGACCAGAGGCTCTTCGTGTGTGCCAGAAGTTGGAATGGATACGTCCACGTTGTCGAGGGTGATACGTGGATTGCCACTGTCCGCAGGAGATGCCGTGGGAAGAGGAGGGAGGTTGTGCAGGGAAGAGAGGAGCGCGTAAAGGCGCGTCGTGAGCCCCGCCAACTCAAGGATGTCCTTATAGGCATACATCAAACGCCCGCCAGCGTCTGCGAGGGAGAGCAACAAGCGGCGAGACGAGATATAATCTGCGAGGTGTAGAAATCATCATTATTCATTTCAAAGGGTGATGTAAATGAAGGTGAGCGCGCACTCTCAGTACGGTCGGCCACTGCATCGTTCGCTTTCGCTAACGCTACTTGTGGGCCTGCTTGCACGCCGAGTACACGTCGACGTGTGAACAGAACAGGGATGGATATGAGACAATAACCCGCGGCTGACCAGAGATACTTGATCACGTAATCTTCCGTCCACTCATAGGCGATACGGATCTTTCCAATGCACGATCAGATCAGATCAGGTAAAGTAGGAAGATTATTACCTTGAAAATGGAGTTGACGTGCTTGATCAAGCGCAAGTACGCTCTCCAAAGAATTTCCCGCTCGCGCTGTCCGCCATCGTAAAACCTGAAGCGATATGAACAATGAGCGGACATCAGCTAAAATCGATTTATGTCCGGGCTTACGCGACCTCTTCGGCCTCTCTTCCAACCCGACCAACACCAGCTCGATACTCGCCTTCCAATCGCGCCTCAATTGCTGCGAGCCTACCAAAGGCTGGTGTAACGGCACGCAAAATTCGCGCAGTGGCATAGTAGGTTAGGAAAAGCGCGGCGGTACCCCTTACTCCAAGTGTGCGCGAGAGTTGTGAGGTAAACAAGGTAAGATCGAGGAAAGGCTTCAGAACGTTTCCACTAAATGATACATATTGAAATAGTAAGATATGAACAGCAAGGAATGACGCACTACAATCCAGAGAGGCTATCTGCCCAGCTGGCGATGTCCGCGGTGATATACTGGTCGACACCGTCAATACCACCTTGCCCAGAGATGCGATAATAACGCAAATGAGGATCCGAAGAGAGGTAAAGATCGTGTGTATACCGGGTTAGGCGCGTGCGAAGGCGGAGAGAAAGACGTGATTGGAGATGTCGGATCTAGAGAGAATTAGAGGACGGGGAAAGATCAATAGAATCAACTTAATACAGCACCATGGAGTTAGTGTACGTGCTAGGGATTGCCAGCAGGAACCACAACCCGAGACCACGGAGAAAGCCGCGCCCATCTGCGCTAACCTAAACCAAGACATTGGCAAGAAGGCACACAGAAGAGACAGTGGCAACTGACTAAAGACTTAACAATCTTGCCATCTAGCTTGGCCACGCCGACACTAAGCACGGTGCGCAAGACAAGAAAGGTGCTATGAACAAGGACGATGCCGACCTCGGATGAACGGTACGAAGGGAAGGTGATGCGTAAGATAGCTAGGAGTTGGCGGACGAAGGCGCGGTCAACATTTGGCTTATTCTGGGCAGACAAAGGGAAGGGGGGAAAGTGTGGCTTGTGCGACGAGAAGAGGGCGTCTGAAATAGGATGTATTGGAACCTAGTGTCACGACCAGAGAGTTATTAACGAGATAGATTATTGAAGACATGGAAGTAGGGAAACCTTTGAGATGTGTCCCTAAATGGAACTAGCACTTGTTTGGTCCCGTCCGGCCCTTCGACGTAGAGTTTCTGTAATGCCTGGGCAAGTTCTGAAGGACTTAAGTCTTTTCTAAAGCCGACTTTCGACAATTTATGAAGGAGATCTCTAGGTCCAGTGATAATACGACTACGAAGGAGTAAAACAAGAGAAAGAAGGACGAGTACATGAGGTTTTGACGAGTTGAATAAAATTGGGTTTTTCTTGGCCATTGAGAATGAGAAAGAGGATTGGTTGAAGCAGATGAGCGGAAGTGAGCAGGAGCAGGAGCAGAGCAGAGCAGAACAGAGCAGAGCAGAGCAGAGCAGAGCAGAGCAGTGAGTGAGTGAGAGTGAGATTGAGAGTGATATGATCAGGTGATCAGGTGATCATCATTTTTTTTTCACATGAAAATGAAAAACTAAACACATCGAATATTATATTATCTAAACAAACCACGTGATGGAACGCGAGCGCGTTTAGTTATTTATACTTATTTGTTGTGGTTGAAACGGAAAAATTGGACCAAAACCGGCAAAAACGACCACGACCACTGTGACCGACCTTGACCTTGTCTCTTTATTTAATACTTTGACCTTTGATTTCATTTCTTCATCATGGCCTCTAACATACCTGTGGGTTTAACATCTTTCTACTTTCTTTTCCTTTCCTTTTCCTTTCTTAAAATTTTTTACTGTTTAGACACGTCGTGTAACAAGAACAACACGCACAACCGTCCTCAAAGACGAAAATGCTAATGCGCGTTCTCGCGTAGTCACTCGCTCAAAACCTCCATCATCCAACATCACCACTCAGACTGGTATCCCTACTCGTCTCACTACCACCGCTGTCCCCATTCGCGCAAAGGGTGTTACTAAGGATCTACAACCAGAGGATCCTTCTGCACAGGGCAAGCGCAAACGCTCTACGTTGGGCGAAGTCATTGTCAACAAGCCAAAGGCTCGCGGTACTATCGCGGACAAGGGAAAGGGAAAGAGGATCCGTCCGTGGCACCCGCTCCCCCAGGCAAGTTTGCTGGTGTAGTCATTAAGACTAAGCCTACTGCCACAACGGTTCCACCCCTCTCGCGTCAAGCTCTTCGCACTGTAGTTGCACCTGCTCCCCGCCCTGATCCTGTCCCTAAACGTACTACTCGTTCGTCGGCTGCCCCGAACCATACGAACGGGGAAACAAAGGCAGCTCTTCATGTTGATGCTATGGCAATCGACCCTCCAGATCTTCATGTTCCTCCCCACCGTATTAATGGTCATTCTCGTAAACCCGTTTCTTCAGCTGCTACCACCCGGCAAACTTCCACGCTCCAAGAGGAGCGGGAACGGGACGAGGTGGAACTCGAGGCAAATCGCGTGTTCAAGAAGAGGCGAACGTCATCAGAGTCTCCTGAAGAGCGTGACGAAGAAGTTAAGGAGGAGGTTGAGGTGGAAGGCCAGATCCAGGACATCGCGGAAAGGGAGTTACAAAAACATCTTCACGACATCGAGCGTGAAGTGGAGGCAGATCCTAATGGGACCGAGTGGGAAGACTTGGATGCTGAGGACACCGATGATCCTATGATGGTTAGTGAATATGTCAACGACATATTTGACTACCTCAAGGCTGTTGAGGTGTGCTTCCTCTCTTTCTAGTGATGCGTATCTGCTAATGAGGAATCGTCGTTGGTAGCAAACAACTCTTCCTAACCCAAATTACATGGACAGCCAAAAGGACCTAGCGTGGAAGATGCGCGGCATCCTTACCGATTGGTTGATTCAGGTTCATATGCGCTTCCGCCTCCTCCCTGAGACGCTTTACCTTGCTGTAAACATTATCGACCGCTTTCTCTCGGCGCGTGTTGTATCTCTCGCCAAGTTACAGCTAGTTGGCATTACGTGCATGTTTCTCGCTGCTAAGGTGGAGGAAATCGTGGCGCCCTCTGCGACTAACTTCCTCTATTGCGCCGATTCGTCGTATACAGAGGCTGAAATCCTTCAGGCGGAGAAGTACATTCTCAAAACGATCGAGTGGAACATGAGCTTCCCGAACCCAATACACTTCCTTCGACGGGTCAGCAAAGCAGACGAGTACAACGTCCAAGCCCGCACTGTTGCAAAGTACTTTTTAGAGATCGAGTGCGTGGAATGGAGACTAATCGCCGCCCCGCCGTCTTTATTGGCTGCGGCATCGATGTGGTTGGCGCGCTTCGTGCTTGGAAAAGAGGACTGGGTATGTCATGTGGCATCATGTCTTTGCTTACATTGATGCTCACCTAACGCAGACGCCAAACTTGGCGCACTACTCGTCGTATGCCGAGGGTGCATTGATCCCAACAGCCAATTTGATACTCAATTATGTCCTGAAGCCAGTCCGGCATCCCTCATTCTACAAGAAGTACGCATCGAAGAAGTTCATGAAGGTATCGTGCCTATCTCATTTCTCCATACCATGTTAGCCTAATCGGACACACTTTAAGGCAAGTACGTATGTGCGCGCGTGGGCGCTTGAGCGCTGGCCAGAGAACACCCAAGTAAACCTTGCCGAAGAACTTTCTTCGCTTAAGGCGCTCATTCGTGCGCAGCGCGAGCGCGCGATTGCTGCTGGCATTGACCCAGATGCGATCGACATTATGGAGGAGGGCGGGCTGCAGGCTCAGTCATAGCCTCTTGACCTCCATCGTCAGTCAATCTTGACGCATCTGTTTATTTGTCAATATAACCCGCAATCTCCATTTGGTCGGCCTTCGTCAATGAATGTACAATTTTTCTCAACCATTACAACTCAAATACAGCATCTCACTACAGGCACGCATGTATCCATCGCATCTACATGTTCTCCACAACCTCGTCCATGTTTATGACAAGTCAACTTTACTCCGTGCCATCTCGCTCATTTCATCCAACTACAAATTGCATTACAGCTTACTCGCCGCTACATTTGTCGTGCACCGTCGTTGTTATCCCTCCGCTTCACTTGCTGTCCGCTCTGTAGCCAAGTGTCCAGGACTGCTGTGTTATCGATGCACTGCACATATTCCCCTCGCACTCCCTCCTCCCTGCTGTTTGCATTTGCACGTATTCTCTGACTTCCGCTGTCATACCATGATTCCGGCGATTCCTGCATTACATACTATCCCGACCTATCACATCCTACTAGCGATAACTATTCATTTGGTTTGAATTTGGATTTGCTGCCTTGTGACATCCCCTTGAATTTGAGATTGAGAATGAACACGTCATGTCACATTGTCACATCACGTGTCACAACTGAAATTATCCTTTGAAACTGCAACTTTCGCTGCGAAGCGAAACAACGAACAACGAACAACGCTTAACACTTTCCTCATCACGTCTCACCATGGTGCGTCGCTAAACCATGTTCATCTTGGAAAATAATCTTATACGCTCCTTATTAGGCGCCATCAGATCCAATACCTATCGAAACGGCTCACGAAGACATGATCGTACGCGTCGATGAGAACACGTATGTCCACCAATGACTAAAGAAATCTGTCTAGCATGACGCGCAGCTGGATTACTATGGAAAACGTCTTGCAACATGCTCCTCAGACCGTACCGTCAAAGTATTTGACGTAGTAGACGATGAACCCCAAAGAGGCGTTGGTCAGACATTGAAAGGGTAACGTCATTCTTCTTTTCTGCTCTGTAAACAAGCTTCCTTACTCACCCACTCATACGACAGACATGCTGGCCCCGTGTGGCAGGTTGCTTGGGCACACCCAAAGTTCGGTCATATCCTCGCGTCGTGCTCGTACGACGGCAAGGTAATCATCTGGAAGGAACAACAACCAGCTAGTGCAGGGTGGGCGAAGATCAAAGAGCACTCATTGCACACCGCGTCTGGTACATCTCTTCTATTTCATTGTGACCATCAACACTTCGCTGACGACAAGGTCAATTCAGTCAACTCGGTGTCGTGGGCTCCTCATGAGCTCGGTGCCATCCTTGCCTGTGCCTCCTCGGACGGGAAGATCTCCGTTCTCACTTTCAAAGGTGCTGTATGTTTTCAAGGACTCTTTTTGTCCAAATTCCAACAAGCGCCCAGACGACGGTCAGTGGGGCGCCGACGTGTTTGAGGCTCATGCCATCGGATGTAACGCTGTGTCGTGGGCGCCGGCAGCTCGAGCAGGCTCGCTTCTGGCACCCAGCACGGGCGGTCGCGCCGCCCCTGTGAAACGATTTGCCAGTGCCGGGTGTGACAATATTGTCAAGATTTGGGGGTTTTCCGAGGAGACCCAGGCATGGGTGGAAGAAGACGTGCTCGAAGGCCACACCGACTGGGTGCGCGACGTTGCCTGGGCGCCGAACATTGGGCTACCGCGTTCGTACATCGCGACTGCCTCGCAGGTAGAAGCTATCTTTTCACTCCGTCATATGCTCGAACACTATACTGACGGGGCTCGACTGGTAGGACAAAACTGTACTTGTGTGGACAAAGGACACGCCGACGGCGCCATGGGTCAAAACCGCACTCGACCCGTCTATAAGTGCAGCTCCTGGTGCCGGAGCCACACCAGGAAAGTTCCCAGATGTCGTGTGGCGCGTTTCGTGGAGCCTTGCTGGAAATGTTCTTGCTGTCAGCTGCGGAGACGGGAAGGTTACACTTTGGAAGGAAAACTTGAAAGGTGGATGGGAATGTGTGAGTGACGTGAGCAGCTAAGTTCGACTTGACGTGTATAGTACCCTCCCCCGCTCGCGACAATCGACTTTCTTTGCAACGATTCACGCGTCTCCCTCGTGGGCCTTTATGGATCTAGGCACAGAAGGGAGCCACAGTTATAGTCCCTCCATGCGGTGTACATAATGATTTGACTGGATACATGCGACGACAAGATTACTAAATGCTGCAAAGTGATTAACCAACCGTGTTCGGGTCCATGTTCCCAGTCATCTCTACAACCTCCGCATCAACATCTTTTCGTAGAAGTCCTGTGAGATAGGCTTGAAGTCTCCGCATGCCCGCAACTTAATGGCTCCCAACTCCCGCATGGCCACATTCCAAGGAAATTGCGAACCCCCTTTGAGTGTCCAGTCATACAAGTAGGCATACGATGCACGCAGCCGAGTTACCTCCTCTTGACTGAACACTAGAGTCTCCGTGTCAGCTGGCCCACTGATAAATGCCCGAGACATTCTTCGCAATTTATCCTGTCGCGACTCGATGCTGCGATTCGTAAAGTTGGCGCCCTTCTTACCCTTCTCTGCTGCCCGGCTTGATCCTGGAGCCGTCGCCTTCATGTACTCTGTGAATTGGCTATGGGCCGACGTCATATGGACCTTGATGGCTTCCAGAGCGTTCTGTTGGGCCTGCCCGACATCTCGCAAGTCTGTTCAGGTCTTGACAGTAGCAATTGTGCGCGAGCCTCTGCGTCCTGCCAGGGCACAACGAGGTCTAAATCCTTGACCCCGGACCCGAGCCAGGGGCAAAATGATCATCGATGCGCCGAAGCTGTTCGTCGCTGACTCTTTCCATCTCATCCTTCAGCAAGTCCAAGACGAAGGGCTGTTGACATTGACGTGGCAGAGTGTGCAGCTGCATTGGTTGACCTGGTTCTGTTTTCCAGTACGGAGCGAATTGAGCACCATACTGCTTGCTGTTGCGATCTTTTGAATATCTCCGTGGCAAGATGGTCATGCCAGTTTTAGCTCCATCAAGGACGGTACAGAAGCTAGGTGCCACTTCAGGTATCAGCGACAGAGAAATGGAGTTTGGCAATTTTACTTACATCCACGCAAGAAGAATGGTCGTAGGATGCTTGTACCCAAGAGAATAAATAGCGTTGTCATGCAAGGCTGAGTAGGTTCCAACAACATAGAGATCACGAAATGGGGACATTAAAACACGCTGTAACTCTTGTACTTGATGGCTCGTAGGACTGGTTCTAGGTACCCTTTGTAGAAATTCTTTTACATTTCATTCCTGTACTGAAAGTGGGTATGTAAGCTGGCTGGAGGCTCAGCGTGCATGGGATCAGCATTGCTAAATTGTTCGACAATGCTTGGCTGCCAGATGCAATTCACAATGTCACCATCATAGTCCCCTTCAAGTGAATATAAGCACACCATATAATTCAACATAAAAGAAGCAGTACCGGTGCCAAGCATACTTGCAAGGCTTCTTTTGCCTTTTGTAGAGAACATAATTACATTGACGTAGCTATCAAGCTCTGGCTTGAATACTGCTTTGACCTGAGAATATTACGCCATTAATATTTATCATCAACTTAAGAATGAATCAACACCTTTTGCACATCTGTTGGGAGCTTGCATGGGCTTCGAGTTACCTTCATAAAGATTAAGACAAGTTTGCCATAACAGATCAAACATACCAATACATCCCCAATGACCCTGTCTAACCTCTGGCCATCAGGACTAAGAAGACAGCGCTCAGAGCACTTGACATGGATTTCTCCCTCTTGCAAGAACCCTGATACATCTAGAACATATCTTAATACATGATAAATCTGAGCAAATAAACATACCTGGGACAATAAGGGCAGAGCAAGACATGGGTATCATCACCCGATATTTTGATTTACATGATCTGACAGCCTTCTTAGCCACCATATACAATTTCCTTGCAAGGATTGGATTAGAGTTAGGGTGAAAGCCAGAGTCTAGAAACGCCATAACAGTCTCCTCAAGTGATGAAGGACAACCACTGATGTCATCACCCCACCAGGCAGTTGAGTGTGTTGATGAATTGGGATCATCTTCCTCTTCATCCTCATCATCACTACTATCTTGGCTGTGGTGGTGTTGCACACCACGGGCCCTAGCAGTCCAAGCAGACTCACGAGCCATGCGAGCCGCTATGACATTGCCTTCCCTGGACACAGCTGCCCAGAGCCGAGGCATTGCATCTTGTCCATCCCAGCTCAGAAGTGGGGTGATGGTGGCATCCATGAATTGTTGAAAGAGATCAACGAAGACATCAGGTGAGACACCATTCTCAGATAAATTAGTTATCATCTCTCGTGAAAGGTGAATAGGGCTTTGCATGTTTGAAGCCCTGAGAATGTCAATGACCCTATGGGCGGGGTTCTGAAAGTAATCTTGGGTATGCTTGATCTTAATTTGGGAAGGTCTCAGCCAGACACATGGATATGTCCAACTATTCTCCTCTTCTCCATGGTGCTGAAGCAAAAGCCCCTAGAGAGGAGTTTAACCTATGTGGAAAATGGGTCATAAAGGAATATTACCTTGGCACCTGCCAACCGACATTGGATGGCCACTGGGGCCTCTTTCCATAAGCCCAGTTGTTTGTGTAGAGCATGGAGAGCATGAATATTTATCAAGCCACACCCATCTGTCATGTCCATTTCACTGGCGTGCTTCATACCAGGAGGACAACTTGAGGACACTGAATCATTATAAGAATGAGCTATGCAGCACATACTGATGACATACCAATATCTTCCTCTTCCTTTATCTGGGCAGCATCCAACATTAAGCCAGGAATGGAACTTGATAAGCCTAGGGCAATCCTTGCTGCCCATTTTGCAATTGTCTCAAAAGATGATAAACAGCCATGCCAGTCTTACCAGAGGAGACAGGCTCACCTGATTGCAATTGCTCTCAAGATTGTTGTGAGTAGAGAAGAAATCCAGGAAAGATCTATAGCCTTTTAGGCTGTGTGAAAGCAGAGACTGTGGCTTCAAGCCACCATCATACATTTCATTGGTGGCCATGAGATATGCATTATGTTCTTTATTGGCATAGAAAAAGCGAAAAACAAGTCCATTCAGGATTAAAGGCGTCAATAGAATGGTTTTGAGATTTTCCATCAGGATGGCCTTTGAGAAAACCTCCTTAGACACCCTGAGCCTGATTAGCCAAGCTGAGCCATAGCACCTTGTAAACCTAGAGGATGGTCCTAGAACAGGGTGATCCAGGATAAACTGTAAGGTGCCATGCTGGTTGGCTTGCACTTTGATGGAAAAAACCACCTTCCCCCCATACCACGTGCCAAGCTGAGGTGTGAAACCAAGACAACCACTCGGACCGTGCTTATAAAATGCAGCATCCTCCTGATCAAGTTCCTGCCAAGGTGACTATCATATATTATGCTGGGTTGGTGGACGGGCTAAGGAGTAAAAAAAGGTGACTCACTGTAGCTTGAACCTCCTTTGAGATCGCCCGACGCCCAAAGCTTTTTGTCTTCAAGCGGAAGAGATCCTCCACATGAGGAGCGATTGGAGCATTGCGCACCGCTGTAGGGGTAAGGGTGTTATGATCAGGAGTGGATAAACCCTCCTCTCTGAGGGTGTCCAGCTCCGACAGAGAAATGTCCTCCCATGAGCAGCAGCCAAGGGAAATCAGACGAGCAATCTCCCATTGCACGCCCCATGGAAGTCCACGAGCGTCCATGGCTCGCTGGACGCTTGCATTGAATGCCTGTCAAGGGAGATGGATTTGGTAATGGTCGAAAGATTAGAATGATCCGCCGATGAACTTACGACTATATAAGGTTCCAGCGGGGTGTCATGACCAAGCAAAGTTGGAGGACTGCTGTCAGAGAGCGACTGAGAGGGAAGGGGATTCGACTGTGACTGTGAAGACCCAAGCCCAGAATCGAGGTCGATCGGACCAAAAGAAAGTGTTCGCCTTTTGTAATTGTAAGAGACAGAGAGATCATCGAACAGCTCTGGTGACTTCCGTTTTCCGAGGATAACAGAGGAAGTGGTGGCGGCGCTGGATGAAAGCTCGGCAACGACCTGATTGGGGTCCGAGTCATTGTCATTTCGAGTCGTCAGTGCCGCCCGAATGGTGTCGTCGTCGCAAAAATCGCTATAACTCGTACTTCCATCTTCGGCTTCGGAAACATAATCGGACATGGTTGAGAAATGGAAGAGTGTTCGCACGGAGGAAGGTAAAGGGTTGAGGAGGGCCCTCGCATAAATTTCTGTGCCCCACGAGGAGCCACGAGGCGAAATTGACGGCGGCGAGAGAGAGATTGAAGCTCATTATACACCGTATTCTATCTACTCACTGCTACTGCTACTACATTTCCCCGCCGTCCGACCCCTATTCTAATACGACCGTCCAAATAGTGTCCAGCGCTTTGCGTCGCGGTCACAGGCGGGACACTTCGTCTTGCCGGGTATGATGGGGTCCCAATGACTCTGGTCAAGAGGAATCGCAAGTGATTTTGCACCTGCCGAAGGCGCACGCTCGTCCTGGGGTTCCGCACTAGGCCCGAAATCAACGATCAGCACCATGAAAAGACACACAACCTACGCTCTGCCGCTACGCTCTTTGATGTCGTCCTCGCAGGACTCAACTTCGCACCACGGAAGCACAACCACACACTTGTTATCTAAAGTCGGGACAACCTTCTCCCACTCGGTGACCTGCTTGACACGAGACCAATACACGTCCCTTGCGCGGGTAAACATCTCATCCTGGATAGTCTCCAATAACGCAGGGACGACGGCCTCGATGCTTGTCAAGGCAATAGGAGCCTTGACCCCCGTGTCGCGGCGGACGCCGAGTGTCTGGTTCTTTGCAAGATCTTGGGGGCCAATCTCAAGTCGCAAAGGAACCCCTTTTTGTTCCCAGTCATTGAACTTGTAGCCCGGGGTGTAGCCGTCTCTTAGATCAGCGCGAGCACGAACACCGACCTTCCTTAGTGTCGCAACGAGCTCCTCGCATTTGGCCGTGATCGCTTGCCGCTGCTCCTCTGTGGTCTTTGCAGTGATACCGCAAGGAACGATGATTGCCTGGACGCTCGCAACACGGGGAGGGAGGACAAGACCTTGATTATCCCGTGTACATAACCATCGCTCCGATCGTCCGCGTTGATAAGCCCCAAGAGTTCTGCCACACGTACGTCTTCCCTTGGCCAGTGGGATCATTAGGGTCCTCTACGAAGATATTGAACATCTCGGGTTTCGAAAAGTTCTGGCCGAGGCAATGAGAAGTTGCGGCCTGTATCCCGCGACCAGAAGTAGGGATGAAACCTTCTACGGTGGTGGTGTAAAGACCACCCGCAAATTTCTCCTTCTCGGACTTCACTCCTGGGATAACGGGGACTGCAAGAAGCTCCTCGAAGACACGGCGATATAGGTCAAGGATGTCTAGTACTTCCTTGTCGGCTTCTGCCTTGGTAAGATGAGCCGTATGACCCTCTTGCCATAAAAATTCCCGGGTGCGGAGGAAAGGCTCTATAACGGTCATCAGAGAGTGTGGTCCTTGAAGATAAGGCAGGCGTACGAGGGTTTTTGAATTCCCATCGGACAACGCTGTTCCATTGGTTGAGCTTCAAAGGGAGATCCCTGTGGCTCTTTATCCACTTTGCATAATCTGCTCGTCGTCATCAGCAAGGAGAGATTGGTGAAAATCAGTCTCACAAGGATACATGGCGGTCTCTGACGTGGGACGGATCGCGAGGGGCTCTTCAAGATCTGACTGGCCACTGCATTGGGATAGTAAGATCAAGTGTAGTATCATCGCGGGCTCCAACGGACGCACGCTCGTGTGACCCAAGCAACTTCCGGGGAGAATCCTTCGATGTGGTCCTTCTCCCGCTCGAGCACCTTTTGTGATATAAACATAGGGAAATATGCGTTCTCAACCCCCATTTCCTTGATCTTCGAGTTGAACCACTCTTTATGATCGCCTTAAGTTAGTCCAATTATTCATATGATATTCGACGAGAGTCTATTACCTTGAATGATTTCCCAAATGCTGTACGACCAGGGTCTGAGGATATAGCACCCACTGACGCTGTAGTAATCAAGCATGTCTGCCTTCACCAAGACCTTCACCGAGCCACGGATTAGCTTGAAACACCAATAAGGAGTGTATATACTCACGTTGGTATACCAGGCAGCGAAATCGACTTCCTTCTTCACACCGACGGCAATCTGAACTGCCCCTTCGATCTTTGGGTCTTCCTTCTCAGGTTTCTCCTCTCTTTCCGCGGGCTTGGTCTGGGAAATGGCACCGTCCGTCGTCTCTTTCTTTAGAGCGACAAAGTCGACCTCCTGAACCTTGGTTTCTTCCGTTTCCAGTTTACGTACGTACGTAAGGATATCGGCCCCAGAAAGGAAGACAGTTCGGCTGGAAGAGAGCGCACGCACGGCGAGTGGGACTTGTGCAGTGGCCAGAGAGGGATCGACAACAGTGATGACTTTAGAAAACGTCTCTGCATTGAGTGCCAAAGGACTCACTGGAGTGCAGATGTCAGAGAAACACGCAGTCACAGATGATGAGAGACATACGTGAGTCTTTGTCGAGGGAAAAGAACTCTGATAGTAGATCCTCTGAGGCAAGACGAAGTTCCTTGAGATTCAGCTTCTTGCCGAGCGAGTGAGAGTTCGTCTCAGTGGTATCGCGTGCTACAACAACGACAGGGACTGGAGTAGCATTTTTCGTAGTTTTGGGCTTGAATACGAGGACTTTGAGCAACTCAAACTCTTTTGGGACATTGGGTGCGGCGAGTAGAGCACCCTTCCATTCAACAGGGGACGATGCAGGCGTATGCTCATGGTTTCGGAAGGGGTGATGGATAAAGCTGAAAGAGCTTTTGTTATAGAATCGAGTGTGGGCATGGTTTTGGTAGAAAAGTGTTGGCAGTGCAATAGTTGATCTGAATAAATAAGGGCCTGTAAAACTCGAGCGTGACTCGACCCGTCCCTGTGTTATCAGATGGTCCAACCGCCGCTGCAGGTGTACGCCCAGGCGCCGAGTGGAATGTCGACCTGCGCTCTGAAAGGGTATGCGCATACGGCGACACTCTGGGCGGCGGAATAGGCTGGCGTCGCTCGCCTCGCTTACTGTGTTACTTCAATCAGTTGCCCAGGAAGGCGCTTGACTCGCAAACCAAACTGTCGCACTACTGAACACATAGACAATCTATTCTTTATATCTAATTGAACTAGGTGATGCGAAAAATAAAAATAAATTTACATATACAAATGAACACTCTATGTTGAGGCCAATGATAAGACATCTGAACATCTTAGGCAGAGAGTGTCTTTGTGCGGCCGGGTATAAGTCCAACATCGAGGACACTTGGCCAGCGTCGCCAGCCGAATGCGAATGTCAATGCGCTCATTTGATCCTGAGGATTTTCCCTTTTAGTTGACTCTGGGAGGAACCACGGCTGTCTCACCTGGTAATTGCACTGAGTCCATATGGAGAAAAGGTAGTGACGGTGCCCCCCTCGTCTATCACAGATACGTCAGAGACGATGAAAAACGTTTTCAGGAAAGATTCTACGAGTGAACACCATGAATACAGGTACCTCAGACATAAGGTGGGATCTCATACCTTCTCGCGCGATGAGATTCGCCAGCTCGCCACCGGCACTTGGAAGAATAATATCAACTTCTGCCTCCGTAGAGTTACTCAATTGCTGATGCGCGCGTTCAGATCAACGAAACTCAGGACGCCGAGTGGGTTAGACGACCTCTTTCCCCGTGCTTGCTCGAGCAAACCAAGCACAGTACTTCGCACTCGCAGTAACTGGGTCATTTCCTGCTCTGCACTTGCGTCATGCCATTCTGGTGGCTGTGTCGAGCCCGATCAGAAATGAACGACAATAACCAGCGGTGGGCATATTCATACCAATGGGACCCATGATCTGGTGAATACGGAGAGCCCATGAGAAATATCAGGACTCGACTGTCCACGAAGCACAGAATGTATTTCCTCCGCAAGATGAGGCAGAACAGGGGCGATGATATGGATCATTGTATTCAAGACCTGCAAACTTATCATCCCAGTTTACAAAGCTAGTGATTTCAACGTACATGTTGCAAGACTGTCACGGTGGCCCTGCGCTCTTGACTGGACGGACTGTTTGCATATAAGTTATCCTTTGTGATATCAAAATAAAGGGATGAAAGGGTGGTGTTCGTAAAGTTGGTTAGGGTAGAGATGACTAGGAAGTAGGTTTAAGCCTATTACGAAGCCTGAGCGAGGTAGGGCATACCTCTCGGAAAATTGTATTGAGCATAGGAGCTCAACGCGGTTCGCTCAAGCTCGTACAGTTGATGCATGACGTAACAATCGACCTGTGTCCGATCAGCATCTTCACCCCGTTTGCGCTGTCAGGACTTCTTGAACATACCAGACCAAGTCGCTCTTTTGGAATTAGGCCAGATTCTGGACGAGCAGTCGGATCGCCAATGTTGCCTAATATGAAACGGGCTGAGTTGCGAATTTTACGAAGTGACTCAGAGGTTTGCTCGAGGATCTTAGGGCCAATAGACATGTCGCGCCAGTACTCCACCGTCGCAGCCCATAGACGCAGCGTGTCGGCGCCATAAGCAGGCTCTTTCTCGCCCTAAGCCGATCCTCAGACAGATGCAAGGGAAAGCACATGGCAACCTACCACACCACCTTTCACGACAGTCACCGGACTCATAATATTTCCGAGTGACTTACTCATCTTCTTCCCGGCCGCGTCAAGAACCATACCATGTGTCAACAATGTCCCATACGGTGCTATAGCCTTCTTGTTGACCTCGGCAGTGCCAATCGCTGTAAGGAGTTGGCTCTGGAACCAACCACGGTGCTGATCTGACCCCTCAAGACAAACATTTGCCCTCGGTTGAGCATCATCCTGGTCGGGGAGGAAGGACCACGAAGAGCCGCTGTCGAACCACACATCCATAGTGTCAGTACCCTTATGCCAGTTGCTCAAATTCTCATCAACCTCCAAGAGGAAAGGAGGATGAATTCGTCGATAGGGCCCTCCCACCAGTAAGCGACACCTTTTTTGTCCAATACAGCCAGAATGTAATCAAGGGTGACGGAGTCGAGATATGCCCTGTCCGTCGGGCCATGGTGCAAAGAAGGAATTGGCACACCCCAGACGCGCTGCCTCGAGATACACCATTCTGAGCGGGACTTGATAAACGACTCGAGTCGATTACGTGCTGGAAGAACGACAACTCAGCCGGATAAAACCGAAATAGTTAATGCGCACAAATCTGAGGGAAGAACGTCACGGTCTTGAGGGCTTTCAAGGCATCTTCCTTGATGTCGTCTAGATTGGCGAACCATTGTGATGTCGCCCTGTGTGCTTGGGGTCGCGGCAGGGTTAAACAGAAAGACGAAGTCGGACGTACGTGACTATAACGGGCTTATCCGTCTTCCAATCGTACGGATAACGGTGCTTGAATCTCTCAATTTTGAGCAGGCGACCCATACTCTT
Source organism: Multifurca ochricompacta (assembly GCA_022496185.1). Lineage (NCBI taxonomy): Eukaryota > Fungi > Basidiomycota > Agaricomycetes > Russulales > Russulaceae > Multifurca > Multifurca ochricompacta. Next base: position 624,510 of record WTXG01000006.1, on the reverse strand, counting down.
CAGAAGACCAACTATTGTCCGCGATCCTTGATCCAGAACAGGCTGGCCGATAAGTGTCTCCGCAGCTTCCTTGCCCACGACATTTGCCACCTCGCTAGTGAATACGCCGCCTTCAACATGGCAGATGAGACTAGAGGCCGAAGAAATAATGAGGTGTTGCGTTCGGAACAAGTTGTAATCCTCTGCGCCGTGAGCCGGTGCACAGTGGACGAGGCCTGTACCAGAATCGGGCATAACGTGAGTGGAAGCAATAATTGCAAGGGACTCTGACGCGGTGTCTTGCGTAAGAGAAGCGAAGAGAGGGTGATAATGAGCCCCAGAAAGCTCAGATCCTACACATGAGGATGAGCGCAAAGCTGGCAAGATGACTGAAGCCTGCGGCGACCTTGAATTTCTGCAACGACCTCCACCTTCCCCAGGATCTTAGAGAGGCCCTCCAAACGCTCCAGCGCCACAAGAAAGGCACTTTCGCCGTCCCACTCAGCGCTGCGAATCATAACGTAAGTCATCTCTGGATGCACCGCAATACCCTGTGCGTAGACGTGAGGATGAGAAACGAGTGAACGAGGGTGATGGGAGAACCCGAACCATGTTCGCCGTTAGGGTCCATGGAGTCGTTGTCCAAACCAAGAGTCGAACGTTTGTCTCATCTGCAACTAGATTCCGAAGGGCAACATTGGACTTGTTCGACCGTAAGTCCAGATCAAAGGCAACGTATACTGAGTGTGAAACATGGTCGTCTTTGTAAACCAATTCAGCTTCAGCTAAGGCAGAGCGTGACGAAGGCGAATAATAGACAGGTCGGTAGTGGCGATAAATGAGACCTAGCGCGAAGTGTTTATCACCAAAGCGACAGGAAAGGGCACGACTTGCCTTTGTCGACCATTTTTTGAAAAATCCGCAACTGTCGCATCTCATAACCGTGGTCTGGGAAGTAGCTGTTGCAGTTTCCCTCGCGCGTACAACCCACGAGCACTTACCAAGAGTTCGGTACGTGGAGCCCGTGCCATCCCAATCCGCCATGATACCCAGTTCGCGAAACTCAGCCTTCTGGCTCTTTACAGCCTGGACGGCAGTGCTATTAGCAAGAGACCGTATCTCTGCTGGTGCAATTACGCGATGATCCTGTAGTAGAGTTAAGCACACGCCCGCGACTGCAGGTTAAGAGCACACACATCAACCTGAACGGCCTTGAGTGCCTTGTTTTCTATGGGAAGTCCATGACAGTCCCAGCCGGGTATATAACTTATCCGCTGTGCTAAGCGAATGGAACGTGGAGTGGTGGAGATGGCATTAAAACTCACTGGACGCGGTGACCTAATAAAACATGATAACGGTTAATGATGTCCTTCAGGATTTTGTTCAATGCGTGCCCTTGAGAAATATTCGATCGGTCTGATACCCCAAAAGGGAACGAGAGGCAAACCCATATGAAGATCGCCATTTGCATATGGCGGGCCATCATGCAACACAAACAAAGGGCCATTATTATTTTCCCACTACTTCAAGGGACTGCGTCAGCTAGTGCAAAGACAAGAAAAGAGGCTTTGACCGAGGCCTGACCTGCCAGCGGTAGAGGTCATCGCAGGTCTTCTTGCGTAACAATACCTCAGTTTTGAGCGGGTCCGTCCACTGAGGAAATGTCGTGCGGGGAAGAAAAAGCGATTTTGCATATAGCTTGTTCTGGTCCGAATCGTCTTTCAGACGTGGTGCAGATAAACGAAGGGATCGTTGATGAAAACGTGGGTAGAGGTAGTGTGACAACACTGTTCGCGCGACGGAATGGGAGGGAACAAGAGCGAAGGTACGACTACGACCCAGAAGCATTGAGTTCTAGGAAGTGACCGTCCGTCGTGCGTGCTATCCAGGAGCTAAGAACTAAGAGCAAGAGCAAGAGCAAGAGCAAGAGTGTGTAAAGTAGTTCGCCGCCCCACACCTACGCCAGACCTTACCGGGATACACGGCCCGCTGAAAACAAGCTTTGTTGTTGTGAAAACAAAACTTAAAACAATCAAACTCGGGGTATACGCTCGTAAGATACCACGTAGATATATTGCATGTATTAAAGGTGAATAAAATATTTAAAGTGGGAGCACAGTATTGAAGACGTAGTCCCAGACTTTACCTGGAGCTAACCGTTAGACAAGGCGCGATAACATATAGCCAGGACCTTACTCGTAACACCGAATCCGAGCTCGAAATTTTTGTAGTGATGAGCTAAGTGGTACTTTTTCTGCTCCCTGAGGTACGCTGGAAGTTTGGTGTGATGCATGCTGAAAGTTCGATATTCAGGAACACTGAAGATTAAAACACGAAAGTGGCGTACGCGTAGTGCATGGTATCATAGACTACATCTACACCTCAAGTGAGTGGTATGTATTAAAAACAAGAAAAGAAATACGACTTACAGAATACGAAGGCCCCAGAGATGGTGCCGTTGGCCACGGCCGTTGGGAACAGTGCATGAGCAAGTTGAGTCATTGGAAAAGAAAGTATAGAGAATAAGATAGGTGGCATAACGAGCCGTAACCTAAGAAAAGGAAAAAAGAAAAGTCAGGCCTGGGGACCACAGCTACTTCATCAACTTACTTATCCATGGGCATGTAATGATGGATGCCATGCAATAGAAAGTGAATCATCAAGAATTTGGGATGGTCAGGCAGATAAAAATCGATGTGGAATAGGAATCGGTGGAATCCATATTCAAGCAACGTCCACATGAAATTGCCAAAGAAGAAGGATAGCGCTGTTTTGGAAAATGCGCTAGCAGGGAGAGAGAGGATGAGTCCAAGAGGGAGGCGCGGGTCGATTTTGAAGGATATTAGCGGAATGCCGCCAAATTGTAGGAGAGAACGCAAGCCAATGTATGCCGCGATGGGCAACCAAATCGCAGGCACCACCCACCATTGGGTACGAGTGAGCATCTAACAAGCCTCAGAAAAGTGTCAGAGCAGTGTAAAGTACGCACTAACCTCAAGCGCCGACGGTCCAAAGAGGCGTGCAGATTCAGGAAGGTGCCTCGGTTGGTGAACTTGTTGAAGATAATACGACTTGCTGTATGACGCAAGGGTCAATACAACGCTGACACGAGTCGGCAGTAATAAAACCATGCCTGAAGTTGCAATACCACATCTGCCTCATTAAGGGCTTCCTGAGATCTAAAAATTGGTTCTTCTCATAGTCTGCTGCCTCGTCTGTATCTTCCGGTGTGAAGTCATCGGCGGCAACCCAGTCATCGCTCACAACGCTCTCCGTGGCACCAAGTCTACCGATGAGGAACTCCCCAAGCATATCAAAAGCACTCTCGGAGTGCACATGCTCCTCGGCATCCTTCATTGCGTCTTCAACGTCCCTTCCAGCGTATTTTAGGATGAACTCTTCGCCACCAGGGTGATCCACGAGAAAATTGGTGACGTCGAGGACCTTACCCCTAAATGTGATCCAACAACTGCTCTCAGAATTATGTTGGAGGACATCTGAAGCGGTGAAAATGCGAATGCGCTTGGACATGATGAGATGAGCAGTGAAGACAGCAGTCGCACAAAACACAAAACCTCAGGTGGGTGGTGTGACATTCGCGGTCGCGCATAGATTGATCCCGTGATCCCGTAACGATTCGGCTCGGCCGGCCAATTCGCCAGGTCCTACTCAATTGTTCACCTTCACCTCCTTTGAGGTTGAGGTAGATAACACACGCGAAATAACTAACTATTTCACTAGCCCGATCTGTTTCTCAGCGAGCTCACGGCTCCATTCCCTCAAAATATGCTTCTGCACCTTACCGCTCGCAGTCTTCGGAAGCTCACCCGGTGTGCCGTCCTCCCCAACGAACCAGACCCATGCGGGTGCATTCTACATGAACTGTCAGAGCGTCGCTCCCTGAATGACCCGATACACCCACCTGCGGGTTCATGCTCTCCCATGCGAACTTCCTCACACTCTCCCGAGATAATTTGGCACCAACATTAGGTTTGATCCACGCACCCACTATCTCACCATACTTCTTATCTGGAACGCTGATGACTGCAGCTTCTAAGATTGACGGATGCGCCATCAGTGCATTCTCAATATGCACAGGAAATAGATTCTCTCCTCCCCGAATGATGATATCCTTAATGGGTGTTTGTTAGAATTTTAAATCAGCTGGTATGATCACGTACCTTGATTCTCCCGACGACTGTATGATACTACGGTCAGCGGCACATTGAAGGAGCAATGGTGTGACCAACGCACTGCGCAGATATCCATCGCCATCTAATGTGGCTTGATCACCGGTATGCATCCACAATACACCATTGTCATCTTTTCTCATCACCAAGTCTGTCTGCTCCCGGTCACGCCAGTACCTTGCAACAACGCCAGTCAGTCAGTTGGGGATGAGGTGAACCATTGCCATACAGACCCTTTCTGGACCAGATAACCAGATATGAGTAGTTCTCCTGGTGTGTTGACGGGGACGACGTTTCCCACGGGGTCAACGATCTTCGCGTTAACATGCGGTCGGACCCTCCCGACTGTCTCGACGCGTTGGGTTATGGAATCCGATGGTGTCGTTTGAAATGATACGGGGCTAGTCTCGGCTGTGTTGAAAAAGTAATCAAGGCTTTAGGCGTCTGTTGCAAGGCACGCGGATGTGCTGGACATACTCATTCCATAAGCATTCGTGAGTTCTCGTAGGTTGAGCTTTTTTATGAGTCGTTTCATAAGTTCTATCGGGACAGGCGAACCAGCCGCGATTCCTGTTCTGTGCGCGTGCTTAGTGATTACTACGCGCTCTCTCTCGAAGGAGACAACCTGAGTCGAGTCAGATCTAGCTTTTCACCGGCCTTCTGCCTCCGCTCGACCTCAGCGAGGACACCCAAAAAGTGAGTCGGTACGCCATGCAACGCCGTGCAACGCTCATTAATCACAGCGTCGACTATGGTACGGGGATCATAGATCTCGGAAGGGTACACGATGGCTGAACCGTGACTCCATGCGGCTAGATTTCCGAGGACAAGACGTGCTAGCATCGAAGTGAGTGTGACTGCTAGAAACGAGGTAAGGGTTTACTTATCAAAACAATGAAAGAGGGGTGGTGGATTGCACACGATGTCATTTTCCGTGAGACGCATAGCTTGTCCGATAAAGATACCATTGTTGAGGAGGTTGTGGTGTGTGAGCTGCCGGTATTCGTCATCATGGGGTCATCATGAAACTGAAGAAACGAGAGATACTGAGACAGCCTTTGGCATGCCAGTCGTCCCACTTTGAGGTTTTTAGTGACTAATCACTCAAATCTTTCTCGAAAGAAATGAGATCACCTTGTAAATTGGAGGTTGATCACATCACCATTATCTAAAGTCTTCTTGATTTGCTCAACAAGACGGTATTCCTTACCCCAGTCTTGCCATAACATAACTTCGCGAAAGTCGACAGCGCAGTGGATGTCCCCAAGCACATCATGGAACCTTTTCGGTTCATGAGTATTATCGATTGCAACAACATACTTCAGGTCTGGCAGGGCCTCTTCTTGGATGTTCCCTGGCGAGGACTTCCGCAGGGACGGGAGTGCTTCGGCGAGTAACGTCAGGTAGGAAGAAGTACGGATGTGCGGTACAAGAAAGAGATGACTGACGCCGACGAGACGAATGGTCTCGATCTACACAGAGGGTGCCAAGTCAATAAAGGTGGCTATGCGATGACCCTTAGGTACGCTGACCAACTCTCGTATGCGATAGGAAGGGTTTATAGTGACAAGGATTGCCCCGACGCTCGCACAGGCCCACTGTAACATGGCGTAGGCACTAGAAAGACAGATAAACACCACCAGCCCACAGTAACAGTGTGACATGCCTACCTAGTATTCCCCATAACTACGCCAATTCTATCGCCTTTCTTCACGCCCAAACCTACCAGCCCTCGGGCCAGTGCACTGATGTGACTGTCGAACTCACGAAAATCCCAGGCTAAGTGTCCCTCCACGCCCATGTTTCGGGTTAAAGGGCCACCATGCGCTCTGGGGCGCTCTTGTGGACATATGAGAGCGGGACGCTCTGGTTTTTGGGACAATATTACCGAGGAGAAATAGTCGGGGAGAGTTCGGTTGTCCAGCGGGGGGTCACGTACACCTTCAACAGCAGAAAGAGCGATAAGACGACGTAGACGACAAAAACTTGGAGACCCTGTAGATATAGAGGGTAGCGCTCGTCGAGAGGATAGAAACATGTCCAACTTGCGCAACTTACGGCATTCTGTCAAGCTTGGGTTAAGCTGGCATAGGCGGGACCGGACCTCCCAGGGCCAGGGACACGCGACGATACGATTAACGATTAACGATTTATAAGTTGGGGTCATTTGTTGGTCGTCTCATTTCACAATTGAGAAATGCCATCTGCACTCATCCTTATTGCTGATGGAACAGAAGAGATGGAGTTGTTAGTGTTATTCGAACTATTCGATCAGCACCGCCTGCTGATTATCTTCATTCATACTCACCAGCACCATTGTGTACGATACTTTAGTCCGCGCTGGGGTGAAATGCACCTCCGTTCTCATCAATCCAGCCAACAATTCTGGCGAAGATCAAGGCACCGCTCAGTGCTCTCGAGGTATTCAGATTGTGCCAGATACCTCTCAGTCTCAACTCAGCCTGTCCAGTGCCGTATGTCTCTCCAGTATAGTGAGCCTGTTTGCGGTCTTTACACTTAACGTGACTGGCTTTAGGCAGAGTACGATGCGATCATTATTCCAGGCGGTGCAAAGGGTGCCGAGACTATGTCTCAATCACTCTATGTCCAGTTTTTGGTTAGAGACTTCTATCAGAAGAAAAAGCACGTTGGAATGATTTGCGCTGGTACGAAGTGACATTATCATTCGCCCCGAGACGGGTGGCCTTCATCAAAGCTTCGCAACAGGTAGTCTTGTCGCACAAACTTCTCAGCTGCCTCATCAGCCACTGACATCTCATCCCTCGGTTAAGGAACAACTTGATAAAGGTGTCTTTCTTCAGAATTGTACGGATTTATACTGCACGTCTCATTATTTGGCAGACTTTGACTATCGCGAGGACTCGGTCGTAGTCTCTGGGAATCTCATCACTAGGTACTTGGCATAACAGATGACTGGCGATGTGTGCTGATTACTGCCGCTTTTCCAGCCGCGGTCCAGGCAGGTCAACAGATTATAACCGAAAGGTCCAAGCTGAACTTCCCGACTTCGTTAGGGACTGCCTTTCCTTTTGCGTTTGCACTTGTCGAAGGCCTCTGCGGAGCGCAGAAGCGTTCGGAAATTGTCACGCCGATGGTCTTCCCATCTGGAACACCCTTGTAGAGGTAATCAAAGTCTAATCAGTGTATTGTATCCTGTATGCGTGAAATAATCATGATGTTCGTCGGCAGCCTCGCTACGATTTTCATGGAAAAATTAGATCTTGGAAAAAAAAAAACAACTTTACATGATGACCACCGCAGGGGTCGAACCTGCAATCTCCTGATCCCGACAAGTCGTAGTCAGACGCGATGCCATTTCGCCAGGCGGCCTACCAGTCAGCTAGCGAGCGATCGCAATCCTAAGTAATCTACAATCCCCACGCGTCTCTCGACGACTCGATTGGGTTTATTGGTCTGTGGTGAAAATACAATTTGGGCTGTGGCATGACTTTAAACCTCAACCTACAATTCCATCTTCTCTTCCCAGCCTGGGTTTTTCTGGAGTAAGACAAACCCTTCCAGCACACTCGCGAACGGAATATATTCTTCTGTTGCGAGCTCTGCACGCTCTGTCGTTGCCAGTCGTACGGGTGTCTGATAGGTCTGAAAGCCAGATATTGTACGCGGTTTTCCTGCCTGACCCACAACATCTACAGCCTAAATACGAGAATGATTAGAAGGAAAAGGATGATAGCTGTATGCGTGGGCTTACAGTGCCAACTCGAACGGTGACGGGTTTGGGCTCGAGGTCCTCGTCAACAGTGATAAGGAAGCGGGGGTACATGGCTGGAACAAGGAAGTAAAGCATCCAGTGGTACTTGTCCAAAATAACTACGATAGGAACAATGTCAACCCACTGTATACCTGGAACTGCACAATGCACTTACAGGCCTTTGCATCCGTGAACGCTGTCAGCGTTGCGAGTAATCCTGCGACCGCTGTTTTGCTTAAGATAGTCCGGTCAAGGTAGAAAGGGTTGATGCCAATCGTGCCTTTGCCCATATGCACGAGACCCTGGGCAATCCGTACCATGAAGAGGCAATCAGGTTCCTTATGGTAGTAACCTGCGAGTTGCCGCAGCATTTGAGCAAGGCGGGCATTATTCGTCCCAGCACCAACAAGACCCATGGCGAAGATTGCGTTGAGCGCGACAGCCAGGTCATTATCATGGCTGTACTTTGAAAGAATATCAAGGATGGGGAGTTGCGGGTTCGAAGCGGAGACAAGACCAAGGGCCAGCGGTACGCTTTTGCGGATTACAGGGTCACCGTAGTGCATCTATAACGGATCTGTTAAGGTTGTGTGATATTGGGAGCAGAATGGTTCGCACTAAATGGTTGAACTGCCGCAGTGACATCTCGGCGCCAATATCCTCTCCCATGGCTACAAGAGCAATGCCCAAGACCGCGAACGCTTGGAACGTATCGTCTTGCTTTATTTCCGTCTTTTTCCTATCACCTTCCTGTTCTGGATCAGCTACAGCATCTTTCACATTCAGGTGTTCGCCGCATTGCTGCAACATGGTCTGCACACGGAGGACATTGCCAGTCCCGGCGAATGCACACATCTCAACAAGAACTTGAATTTGCTTTGATGCTTGATGGGGGATTGCTTTCAATGTCTCGATTGTCGCGTCGTATGAATCGCTGGCTTGCACGCCTATTGACGTAGATTTAGTCCGCACTAACGATGTTATTGAGCGCGTCACTCACCGACATAAAGAAGTGCGAGGCCTAGCCCCAAATAGCGTGTCCACTTCTCATCAAGGGCATGGTCCTCCCTTTCCATCAAAGTTTGGAGGATGACGCCTGCAGCCTCGCCATTTTCACTTCCAACGAAGATGAGTCCAACGGCAAGTGCGGCAAGAGCAACAATCTCCATACTGATCTCGTCATCAGATACTAGAGGAAGCAGCATGAAAAGAATATCCTCGCGGTGTGAGCCAGCGTAGGCAAAGCCCAACCCAACAATGGCAGATGTCCGGAGTGGGACGGATTTATTGGAAATGTGGTCACCGAGAAGTGCTAACGCAGCGTCCGCTTCGGAACGAACGCCAGTGTTAAGGATACCAGTAGCAAGAAAGGCACCGGCCTGGGTGGCGTGTTAGAAAGGTGAACCGAGGATTGGACGAAGAATGCGAGCCTTGATATACTCCTCAGACGAGTATGTGTATTTGTCCACATGGCTGAGACCTATGTCGGTATCCCACAGAAGGCTGAGACCAAGGCTCGCGGCGGCAGACAACATTCCTGTCAACAAAAGGTGAAGCAATCCGTCCCACATGAGCATTAGTGTTCAGTTTCCTACCATGGTCTTTATTCTTGTAGATCCAGCTGTTACCCTCTTCAGCCTCGACCATGAGCTTGTCATTTCCAAAACCTGCGTTAACAAACGCATTGACGAAAGTGCCAGCTAGATTTCCTCGTGCAGAATCAACATTCGCTGTTGATGATCCTTATGCTGGGAGGTAAGACTAGAGAAGGTCCATAGACAAGATCAACGTACTTGAGGTCTCCAGATGAGACTTATAAACATCTTCCAAGCTCTTAGGCTCCTGAACGCCAAGTTCCTTTCCGAATTGTTTGAAGTGAGTGCTCAAGCGCGAGTTGAATAGGATCTCCTGCAAATCTTCAGGTAACTCCTCAAGCGTTTCATCCCCATCATCGTCAGTCGTTGAGTGTTGTAGCCAATGATATGGAACTTGTGCTCGGGCGAGTATAAAGGCAAGCTGACGCTTCATTTGTCTATAAAAGTGTAAACGAGGGGAGGTAGCATGATGATGCGTGCACATACAGATTGCCAGGCGCATGAAAATCCTTGCGAATAAGTTCTGAATCATTAAGTCGGATAGCCAAGGAAAGAGCCTCGGGGAATCGCTGATGTTTTTCGTAGATCATGTGTGCTGTCTTCAAAAACGCGATGTCATCTTGTGGGGGGAGAAGATTCACACATCTGACGGCATTGTCGGTCAGAAGTACGGGTAAAGGGATACGATAGGGAATTACCTACGCAATCATGTACGCCGCCACGCGACTGAATGTATTCGCATCTACCAGATTAACAATGCGATCTATGATTTCCAATTCTTCCAGCAAATCAACTGCATCGGGCTCGGCATTGTGCTCAAGAAGGAACTTTGAGCAAACAAGGGCAAGATTGTGGAGATCCTCTAATGTTCCAACAGAAAGTGACACTTGAGGTTTAACTTTTTCGTCAGTCTTATCGTTCGTTACACTCTCGGGCCCAGCAGCGTCCATTTGAGTGGCGGCTTTCACCACCTCGGCCTGTTCACGGAGATTGTATTCTTCACCGAGTTCAGAGGCTAGATGCCGAACATACTCGTGCCCCCAGTCCCCGGGGTCAGCGAGCGGGGAAATCGGGGGGCGCATCGAAGCTGCAAGGAGGCGGTAGCGTAATGTACCGCGAGGTTCGGTGTCGGAGTATGTCATAGCAAGTACTGAGAGAATGTCGGCAAAGAGACTCTGCGGAGGTGGCCAAAATCAAAATCAGCGTCAGTCCTTCGGATTTCTGAAAGACTGATAAGGCACCTTGTCTTCGGAGGGTGACCAGATCTCATAAAGATTTTGCAGTTCTGGATAATGGGGTCGAAGAAACTTTAGAGGCTTGGGAACGGAGGTCATGGACGAAGTAGAGGTCCGGATGAGAGTTCGCAATGTTTCAAGGGCTGGCCGATACAAGGTGGTATCTGGCTCCTACAAGGAAATTTGACTCAACCGATGGGGTTGAAACAATATGACAGTGCGCACTTTCAATCGTTCCACCAACATCTCCAGCTCTCCCCGGAGTTGCAGATCTTCTTCCGACTGACGCAAACGGACAAGTTTTAACACCAATGTTATATTGTACGCTGTGAAAAACGCACCAACTCCTCCCCATCCTTCTCATCGGGCTTCCTCTTTGAGGCTGATCCATCCTTCTCGTCCTTTTCCTTCTTTTTAGGGTCCTTAGATGGCACTGCAATGGTAACTTTAGAAGGTTCGGGCATTACGGATGGATGGATGGATGGATGAGCGAATGAGTGAACACGCGTCCGTGTCGTCGAATCTGACCGCGACGCGCAAGTCTTCGTGAGGTTGTCACACTGTCACACGAGTTATCACATGTACATGTGCACGTGCACATCCGTGATGTACATGTAATTACATCAACATAATAGCTCTGTACGCTGGATCAGTGGCGTCGCATCACTCATCTTTTTACCCCCTCCCCCTCCCGACAACCTCCATTTTTACTGGGACGCCGATGGTGAAACTTGGTTCTTACTTTTCAACTTGATCAGTTGCATCCCTTTGCTTTTTGTTCGCAATATGGCAACGGTGCGCGCAATGTCTCCAGAATCAGGACAAGTTCGTAACCTTGATAGACAGGCAACATCTTCTTTACCCTCTCCCCTTGTCTTGCCACCCACCCACCCTCAGACATCGCCCTCTTCCACGGCGGACAGCCATAGTGCTGGGCCTTCTTCTCCCCACGCACCGCCCCGCGGGCGACCGAGGTACCCATCTGGTCTTGCCCATGATGGTTTACGGGTTCCTCTACATCGCCGTGGAACTTCGAAAACATATGAACGTCTTGAGGACCTTCTTAAGGAAGCTGGCTATAAAGAGACACGTGTTTTTACCCCCGAGGCTGATCGATGCAGAGAACACGAGCGGGCACATGGAAAAGGGAATAATGCTGATGGAGTGGTGAGGACCGGCGTGGATACCGTGGTAGGATTTTTGGCTGGGCTTGTGCTCGGGCCGGCCGATGTGCTGCACACGGAGACGAAGGCTTACCAAAGCGACATAGCGTCAAAGCTTGGCAACAACAGTGAGCCCTCGATATTTCGCAGTGAGGGTATTACGTGCTTATGCCGCACTCTTTTTCCAGGTTCAACTGCTGAGGCATCGTCATCGCGAACTCTAGGCTCACGGGGCCAGCCACTCGGATCCGGTCACATAGCGTCCAACGACTATTCCTTTATTGTGCGCCCGTCCCCAGCCCAGGATTACCTGCGACACATAGCGTCTGCCCCCAACACTCTGCGGCGGAGCCTTCCAGGGGAACGCGCGCCCCTACCGGCGGCGAAGAAGAGTACTATTAGTCTGAAAGATGGTATTCATACGCAAGATACTCCTTCACCTCCACTGCCACCATCATGGTTTAAATCCATTGCGCGGGCTATTTTAGGATCCTCTGTGGCGCACATAGGGCGCCATCATACTGCTGACACTCACCCTCGATCACCCTCCCCTCCTGAGCATTCCAGGTTGGGACATTCCAGCCAACCAATGAGCCATCCTAATACAGTTTGTGATCCTGGTCGATCAAATCGGAAGTATACAATCGCTGGAGTGAGAGACACCGGCGCTAGCTTGCGAGGTCGGTCGACGCCATCATTGCCGACAAGTTTCGGCTCATCGCAACCGCCTAATATCCTTGCTATGCGGTCGCAGGTTTCTTCTGGACAAGTTGTCAAGATGAATGTCATATGTCACTCTGGCCCTGTTTCCCGGTCGTCCTTTCTAGCTAGACGTAAACCTGGTTCTGACTCGCTGACAACTACCAGTCTCGGAAATCTCTCTGGCGGAAGCTCTCAAGGAAAAGGCAAAGCCCAGGAGTCAACAAGCAGAAAATCTCAGCGCAAGCGCGAGAGAGATCTGGCTAATTCCGGCCCAAGCTTGAGTGTCAGAGTGGAAACCGACGGTTCTATCTTAGGAGACGGGGGTGATTACGATTCGATTTCCGAAGACGAAGATGAAGGTGAGGTAGACTTGTCGAAACTTCTCGTGCACCCGAGAAGGCAGCAGTCGATCAATTCCCTGCGGCGTCATTTAGAACGGACTTCCAAATTTCGCGGCGAGGACAATGTTTTTTTCTGTAATGCTAGGGCCTGGACCCTGCGTGGAGGAGACTGTTTAGACACAGCACCTGATGGCAGCGGGCGTACAAGAAGAGGATCTGTCAATGACGGCGACTGGGGTGTACTGGTGACACCACGACCCGGCCGCGACAGCCGAACTTCCCATCGACGCAGGGCACTTCCTGTTTCCTGGACGCAACAAAGTGGCAGTTCTAGGAGATGAATAATTATTCACGACATCTGTCAATTTTTTTCCCGTGCGATCTTACTGATGATGGACGGAGAACATTTCTATCCGGCGTCTTTGTAATTTTTGATATAACGCCAGATGCATTATGATCGAGGCAAGTTGTTTACAGTATGCCGTCTTCCCATCTTATTACCATAAGTTTTTTTCATTCCTTGTATCTGACACTCATGGCCCACTACGCAATATTTGTTATAAGCTAATTCATTTCCTGCTAGACCTCTACATTTTGTGATCCTCTTATTCGTACCTTTTACTTCCCGCCATTATTTATATCAGTGTAGAAATTTCTACTTATGTCGATATAAGGCCATTTTACTTGCTGTCGAAGTCGAAGAGAAGTTGATCCGACTCCACGTGATCGCGTCCCGACGCGTCCTGAAAAGGCAGATTCGCACGCCTCGGTGAACTTGTTCCCTTTCCCTTTCCTTTTAGTACAAGTACAGCACGTTAACTGACACCCATCTCTTTCCCGTCCCTGGCCGCATCCCTTTCTTCTACCGCTACGTCTTCGATGTCCTCAACAAGCAACCGTATCTCTGCGCCTGGCGTTCCCATCTCAGCACCAACGACTCCAGCATACACCACTCGTTCTCATAAAGCGAGCAGCGAAGGGCCACCTCCGGTAACACCTCAGCGCATCCCCAGGGCACAGCGCCACCATCACCAGCTCCAAAATTATTTCAGATCACCTCTAACGCCTTCGAGTACTCTCTCAACCCCGTACACTCCCTTGAGTCTGCGCTCCTCCTGGTTCACACAAATCAATCAGCCTTAACAACCCCAGCATCAGTGACAAGCCTCAAGCGCTACAATGTTACTGCATCGCCAAAAATTGCCAGCTACGAAAACTCATTTGATAGCCAAACTATGACTCGGACAGATGGGGAAGATAGCTGGCGCTGTCGCGCAAGTGAGAACGGGATTAGAGTGGGATCGAAGAACGATGAAAGTCTCGTGTGCGACGAAGGTATGTCATAAGTAACATTCATTGAAATTTATGTATTGATAGTGATTGGTTGTCATCTAAGGTACATATATGCGTCTTATTTTTACCTTTTAATGTGCTCACCCTAACCACACCCGTATCTTCTTGTGGCGATCGTGATCCTTGTAAGTGTGCATCACGCCTAAGCAGATGCTGGAGTGTTGATATTCTTGCTTGTTGTAGATCCCTCGATGATGGACAGATTGTAAGGATTTTAATTCTCTGCTATCCGCAACCTACTTAATGATCCGCAAATCGATTCTTACCAATACCACGAATAGCCAGTAAGACCAAGTCGCACCTTATGATCACCCGCGCTGACAAAATATGCCAGTTCTAAGTGCGCCTCCTATTCTCATGCAAGGCCGTTCCCGTTCCCGAAGCCAGACAAGCCAAGTCCCCTTTCTTTCATCGCAGCCGCCACCCCATACTCCAGCACGGCGTACCTTGGCTTCACTGAATACTCCTTCTCCTCGCGCTTCCAACGTCGATCTTCTGAAGATTAAAGGTTCATTGACCGACCCGGCCCCCACACGTCGTCGCTCTGCTCTTGGACAGGTTAGTCATCTGCCTTCATGAGTCTATTTCATACTCAAGCATTTGGTAGACCAACTTGTTCGACATCGATGAGAACAATTACGTGCCTTATCCGTCCTCTTTTTCCCACGCAGAACCTCTGGCACTACCATTATCCCTGAATGACCCTTTTGACCATACCGACATATCATTTGAGACATTAGAGTATCCTCACGGTCCCAAGGTCTCAGGGTACCGTACTCTGGAGCCAGCGGCTCCAGAGCTATGCTGCTCTGTTTGTGGCAGCTTAGGTCCTTCCTTGGCGGAGCTTGAGCCTTGCGCACATTTATTGTGTTCGGCGTGCCTTACTAGCGCTCTCAATATCGTCGGGAGAAGGACATGGAGTGTGCTGTATGCAAGATTGGGGTGGCCAACTTTCACTTGAGAAATATGGGATCTAAAGGGGCAGCATGTCGACTGCTGGAACACCTCGTGGCCGCCTCACTCCTGGGACGCTTGATGGATTCAATACAGAAAACCTCATAAGCGATTTTCATTTTTTTGACTTGCAAGGCTCGTCGACGCCTAACAGGAACGAGCGCCATCACCTCTTGCGCGACGGTGAACTACCGGTGCTACGCATCGATAAGTCCCTTGGGTACGTGGTTGGTATTGCTCTACTCCTATTGTTGAGATTTACGTATCTCGGTGTCCCTTGTTCTTTGCAGGATATCACCCCCCCTACGGTTGTCGCTTGGTTGAAGCACCCTGTCCAGCGCGTGCATGTCCTCCTTGATCGGAAGGGGAAAACACTTAGTCATGCATATGTTGAGATGCCCGATGAGGAGGCTGCCAGAGCTAGTCTCCGAACTGCCCAAAACTCGGTGCTGGGCAAGGGCAAACGAGCACGTGGTGTCACCGTCACGCGCAGTTGCCAGGAGGAACTAATGAAGGCTTTGTTCCCATCCTGGCAAGGGCCCTTCGATGGATGTAGGCCATCTCTGGGGGGTCTCAGTAATGAACAAGTTGTTTCGGCCCTGGAGCATGGATTAGTCTCTGAAGCAGAGCTGAAGGCCTTGCTGCATTTGATTCGATCCCCTGATGTCAGTGTCAACGCCACGAATGTCAATATAATTGATTTACCGTTTCTGTAGTCTCACTTCCTCAAGGTTCCATCTCTACCCTTCTATTCTCTAATCAGTATGTTGTCCAAATTTCCAGCAGATGCCGACAGTAGACTTTTCTGGTCCAGCGCGTCAAGAGACCTACTATTTGGTAAGATATAATTTACCTGTCGAATGCTGTGATGGATACTGATAACTTTGCGTAGATATCACCTACAGTACGTGGTGTGAAAGATTTGCCGTACCTGTGTTTATGATCAACATATTCTACAGCTGCGATCCAGGTTCTTACTTCCAGTGACAGGAAACGCGCGATGAATACCCCCGAGTTGTTGGCGCAGCTGCTGAAAGTGGCAGTCACCTGCGATGGTAAGCTAAATGCCCGTTCTTCTTTAGTGACTTTCTTAGTAGTTACACCTTCATTAGTATTCACAGTAGAGCAGCGTCGGAAATTTTCCAACTTCGTGGACATCCATCAACCTTTTTTCTCTCATAGTCCGTCCTCTTCCATCAGTGGACACAGTTTTCGTCAAGAGCCAGGCACACCAGAGCCCATGCTTAGTCAGGGTGTTCTGGTGGCGTCGCAGTCGCAGAGGCTTCCGCGCGCAACAGCAAACTCCGAGTTTGGGGAACTCGCGAACCAGTTCGGCGTGGAACCTCGCCTTGTTGAGGCCCTCGCACAAAAGCTCTCGGGCATGTGCTGAGTGGTGCCTACACCTGCTTTTCCATCACGCAATGGACAATCTCACCCTTCCGTCATCCTTTTTGTAACATTGGAATTCTTCGTCTCCATCATCGCAATCACACGTTTGATACTTGCACGATTTCCTTTTATCATGGCATTTGGTGTTCTTGGTCTCCATAGACGTCACAATTTTTCACGACTTCATGATGCTGGTTCTGTCATGTCATGCTCACGTCTTTCGTCCATCCATTATTCGTATTGCTCTGCCTTTACTGCTTTCTAGCGTTGCAGCAATGTTTTGTTTCCCAGCCCCGTGCCATCGTTATTTTTTCGTTCTTTCTCGCCAACTGTAACGTTGATCGTGTATCGTATTTGCCCAGTGGATGGCACCAATATTGATCCTGTGGATTGGCCATTTGTCTGCACGCGCACGTGATCACGCGAATGACGACAACAACAGTCGATTTTTTGGTGGACGGTGGTCATTAGACAGTGGACAACCTTGCTTGCTCACAACAAATTGACGTGTGTATTTAACACTTCAGTCTGAGGCCTCCGATTGAACAGGAACTCTTGCCCTAAGGCAGCTGCTCCGTGGCCTATCATGAGCGAGTCAGGGATACAAATCACTATTCCAGGTGCCCAGCCATGTCCTTCTGCCCAAGTCTGTCAAGCTGATTTTTGTATAGACCTCACAGATGACAATTTCAACTTGACAGCGAACCCTTTTTCTCGCGCGCCGGGGGGTGCGTTCGGTTTTGGCTCTTTCGCTCATGGCCAAGAATCTCCTACAGCAAGTACGCCGACAGCTACGATACCAGAACGTGGAGATCGACAGTATTTCCATTCCCGAGGCGATTCAGCTACTTCAGATGACTCCATTCAGTCATTGCGTCCTATGCGCAAGGCGTCCATTCCTTTCGTCCATTCTTCACAGTCATCCGCCGCCACGAATGGCATCTCACCTTTCTCCAAGAAGCCGTCATTCGCCTCCATCCGCAACGCCTTCAAAGGCGGTATCAAGACAAACGATCAACCTCCACTCCCTCCGCTAGATTACGCTTCCTTACCATTCAACCGTTCCAATTCGTCGTTAGGTCACGCATCTCAAACACTGCGTCGAGGACCAGAGAACCTGAGCCCGCCGCATCCTCGGCCACCTACACCTGGTTCCAGTGAGGGTAAATACTCGAATCGTACGACGCGCTCGAAGGGGCATGCATCTGGTCGATCGGGACACTCACACTCAAGTTCTGTCTTTCACAACTCAGATACCGGGAGTGATCACGGGCATGGCTACAACTTTCCATCTTCACCCCCTCCTCTCCCGCCAATGCCGAACGGGTTCTTCTCTGGCTTTCCGCAAAGTGAAAGCCCGACATTGCTAGAATCGGAAGAAGATAAAGTTGAGGTGGACCCCCGAACTCCTGCAGAATACGCTCTTCACGCTGTGTTCATGCGATTCGCCACCGCGGCTGAGCATAAAATAGGGATGTTTCTCAAACAACCTCTTGTAAGTCTTACACATAGACCGTTCAGAGCCGTATCTTATCTCTGCACAAGGATCAGGAACAACCTTTACCCGATCTTTTGGGACCCGGTATTGATCCGAAATTTGATGATATCCTCCAGGCTCTGGGCCGCATAGGTCAGAAGAACGCGAAACCCGTCGTCGACAGTATCAGGCGCTGGCGCCAATCTCAGAATAGTTCCGCAATCCCGCCAGATGTCTTTCGCCTTCAATTGGGTCAGTCCCCGGCATCGTCCTCGAGAGGAAACCGGTCATATGATGCCTCCTCGATTCTCAGCGAGCGGAAATCCCTTGCCGCCATATACATAATGTGCCGTGCGCTCATCGTAGTAATGCAATCCTTGTCTAAGGATGCTCTAGGAGAGAGTATCGGGTTCAATCTAGAAGAAACTACATTCGAACAGTTTCGCAGACCTGATCTGAAGCTGCTATCCCAAAGTGCCAATCACAGGACAAATGCAGAATTATACGCGACACTTCTCGGATATCTAGCTAATTCCAGATTCATCAGTGTCACAGACCGTTTTCTCGCTGAGCTTGCGCCCGTAGCGTCAGGTCAAGTCGCCAAAGACGTTGATCTGAGGTATGAGAATCTCGTTAGAGGGCTTAAACATATTCAAATCAAGGTCAACTATCTACCATCTTCCGTCTCGCTCAATCTTACGATGTTTTCACCACTAGGTCTGGCCCCCAGAGTCTTTTGAAGAAGGCGCCGAGTTCATGGAAGCGCTAGCAAAGGCATTTGAGAATGCCCATGGCTTCCGCTTCAAACTCTCTTTCGCGGAGGCATTGGTTCAGCTTCTGCATCCAGTTGCCAAGGTTTCTTTTCGTCATAACTTTTGATTGTCTTTTACACTGAGTAATATTGATTGACAGACCGCCCAGGCCGAAGTTAACCATCCTCAGTGGGCCAAAGCCATAGAGATCATTCACCCGAAGGCTCGAGATTTATCCGGGAAACTTCGTTATTGGCATGTAGCATACGCCTTGGTGGTCGTTAGTCTATGCGTGTCCCCGATAGACTATTTTCTACGAAACTGGGCAGCTTGCTTTGAGGCTGGCCTTAACAAGTTGAAGGTAGCGCCATCGTGTTATCTTGTCACTCATCTTACCAGATCCCCGTTTCTAGGAAAAAGCCTTCCGCATACCCGTCATGAACGGGATGATGCGCCTTATTTGGACTTACATGTTCCGCTGCCGCGAGTCCTTGTCAGCCACGACATCGAAGATGGAGTCCCTGCTTAGAAACTTCTTCCCCCCCAACCGACTTACGATCTTTCCTCACGAGGATCATCTCGAGCCATTCATTTACATTGTCCATTTCCTCTGCTCGCGAAATTTTGACTTTGGTGCCGAGTTTGTCTTGAACCTTATGCAGGAGCAGGCCGTCTTGGCACAACCACCCAGCATCACTGCAGTTCTTTCACCTGAGAGGCTCACCATTGCTGTTCGTGCCGTCCTTCTCACTTTCCACCTCACGGAACGAGACGAGCCCATCCCTGCTTGGCCATCCAGTAGTGACTTTTCGGCGTCTCCGTCGTGGCAGGACTACCCGTCATCATCTGATTTCATGCCGCTGACACTTTTATCAAAGCCTGGAGCGCAAGAATTTTTTGATCGATTTTGTGCTATTTTGTGGCATGTTGCCTCAATGTCCATGAAAGTTGTTTCGAACATGTCCGTCTTCGATGAGCAATGGACCGTGCATCGACAAAACCCTACCTACGAGGAGACACACAGCTATATCATCCGCCGCCACCCTGACGGTGCTTTCGCATATCCTAGCGCCCTTTCTCCGCCAATCCACTTACTCCAGACATGTTTTCATTCATGGCCCCGCTGCCTCCACAAGCCAGTCTCTGTTGAAAGCGCCATCGATATGCTCCTTCGTGGTGTCATACATATCGAGCCATCTGTTGGAGAGGCTGCGGTCCTCGCTTTACGACGTTTCATGGCTGATTCCACGGACGCCTCTGTTGTTCTCAAGCAATACACCGCGCTTCTTTTCGACTCAACCCATATAAGCCAAGAGGGGTCCGCTCAGCGCCTAGTGCTGGAAAATGCGCGCTTCTTGAACCTGTGGGCCAATCTGTTTGATGGGTGGATGCACGAACTGTTGGAGCAGAAACCCGAAGCGATTCCCAAAGAACAAATCGCTCTCATCTCGGCAAGACTGGACGAGCTTGAAGCAGGCGCCTTGTTCCTATTGTGTTATTCTACCCGTCCCATATACACGATTGGCGTGAAATTGTTACGTCTACTTCATCGTCTTACAATCCACCTCTCATCGGTATTCAAAATGGGTACGGAGACACCTCGGCCACGGATTATCGAGACTTTGTACAACCAGGTACAGGTCAACATGGTACTGGAAAGTTTCAACCACGTTCTTGAACCCGAGGACGTCAAGCGTGCTAAATTGTGGCGGGATTCAACAGAGGATGCGCTATTGGTGGTTGCCGAAAGCGAAGACATCCGGGATCGAACTCTCTGGCAATGGGTTTTTCCTGGCATCATGCAGACCCTTATGGTAGAAAATTCTGAACGTCAGCCCAATTCGATATGGCTCTTACGAGAAAGTCTCATTGCCGCTGCTTCGAGATTTCATCCCACAATAGCTGTCATGGCTGGTCTTGTCCCAAAGATGCCACCTACTTCCCAACCTCGTGTCGCCGTAACTGAGCGTGAAGGCTCCAAATTCTTTGGAGAAAACAAGTTTCTTCCCGATCAATGGTACATGTGGACGAAGGTCTTGTCGTCCATTGCCGCGGTAGTGGAGAACCGACCCGCTCTGGTCGAGCGTAGCCATAGCAGGGTACCGTCGGATGCCAGCTTCGATCGTGAGCGCCTTACGACCACGCGCGGACTGATTCGCTACCTTACACCCTTCTTGGATTCTGAACATTCACTTTTTCGGGACGCTGCTGTCTTTTGCATCAGCTCATTCCCTGCAGCAGGTTATTCACAGTTATTGGAGGATCTCGGCCTCCTTCTCCATCGTCAATTCCTGGATGACTCAAGGATAGGAGATCTTAGGCAGAAGGCTGTTCAAACCTTCCCCCCGGAGCGTGGCCGTCGACAGGAACGCCTGTATACCGCTGTGGCCCGCATCTATTTTCTTACCGCACACTACTTGCAAGATCAGCGCTCCCCTGTACGCCAAGCAGCACTCTCACCAGTTTTGCGGTTCGTGCGCAACACTCAATCGTTCCTTGCGACACCCGAGTCTAGGGACAATTTTAAACTTCAACGACTCCGGCGTTACTTCTGCGGAACAGTGGAAAGACTCTTTGATGGACTCAGCAGCCTTAGCGATACGGACAGGTTCATCCCTGCGAAGATGCATCTTTCTCTCTATCGTCTCTGCGAAGAGTGGTGTCAACTTGGTCACCAATCAGAGATAGTCAAGCAGCGCCTTATTTACACGCAGCGCTCGGCGACCGAGGCCGTGTCCACCCCATCAGAAAGGGGAGAAGCTGTGACCCTTTTCCAGAAGGAGACAAAGTTACTCTCGAAGGCCGCCGCCGCTGCTATGGCGTCGCTCTGTGTAAGTTGCTGACACTAAGAATGAGCGCAATAACACTTAATATTCTATTAGGCAAGGGCATACTTTCAGCCTGATATGTCTTCGGGATCTCCTACCGAGGGTCTTCCCGAATATACGAAAACCTTGTCTCCAAAAGAAACGTTGGATAGAATACACTCTGTGCTGACCTCCATGGATGAGTCAATCATAGCTAGTGGAAGGCACGTTTTGACTACGTAGATCTAACCATTACTTGACCTCTGATTATTCCCAGGAGGGCGCTTAAATCACTCTTGACACATAATCACGCGCAGGATGACCTTCTTACGGGGGAGGCGCTGCAACTCGCATTTGTGACTGCGAGAGAGCTCGAAACGAGTAATACACGCTTCTTCGAGGTGGTGGCGGACCTGATTTGTCAGTCCCCAAACCACGGTTTCCGGTTCGAAGAGGCGATCTGCCTGGGCTTGTCCAACCTTTGCCATTCCCTTCATGCTGTGCGTCGCCGTGCGCTTCAACTCCTGGAGGCCGTGCACGAGCGGACGTCTGGCATGCTTTCGCTCACTCAATTTGAGGCTACTGTTGGAAGTTCTTCACCAAGCACGTACCTACGTGCTCATCGCCTTATATCTGATGTCCTCGCAGGAGAGCATCCGGATGATGCCATGAGGGTACTTTCAGCCTTTGCGAAGTGGCTTCCTCGTATTTTTAGCATAAGTACTTGTCCATTGACATTGTTGCAGAGTCTCGAGTACTGGAGCCCGAACATTAACCTCATGGCGGACAAGGCCAACCTCTCACACGAAGGACGAATGACGCTGTTGAATCTAATTTCTCTCACGTTGCGCTATGCTGACAGTTTTCCCGAACAAATCGAGGTTCTTTGGACACGCCTAGTGGATGCCCCTTATCAATCAAATGGTCATGCCACTGTCCGTTTCCTTCTGGAACAATCACAAAAGGTTGGCAGCGTCGCCTACATTAGATGCGCCACGAAAGTGGTCGCCTGCCTATCCCACTCCGTCATCGGCCGCAGCGCTGTGAAGGATTTGTGTAGCGTCATAGAACCAGCCCGTATGCTTCCCAGTATTGAGCACAAACTGGCTTTTCCAGAACAAAGCGATATCGAGCTGTGGTCCGAGCTTGATGCTCTTTTCTCAGAACAACCTCGACAATCATTGGGCGCTGGCCAGTTTGCGTTGCTTTTCCTCTCAGACGTTGCACTTGAACGCAGCTGGGAATTTCAAGAGCAACTGCCAACACTTTTACACGCCATTTTTACTCATTTGGACCACCGGTTGCCCTTTGTACGAGAGTCAGCGAAGCGGATGCTAATACAATTGCTGCGCTCATGGATACCTGGCTACGACGAGCTTCCCGACCGTTTGAGCTATCCTAGTCGATCACTACTAGCATTTTCCATCACAGAACTTGAACAGGAGCTGGATAACGCCCTCTGGAGAGAGGATGAAAGCAGCACCCAAGTAGAACCCAAGATGCACAGGCTGTGTTCGCGGATTCTTACGCTCCTTGTTCCATTACATCCAAAGTTGGCAGAAAGCTGGGGATCTCTAGCCCTTTTGTGGGGCACTGCCTGCTCAATCCGCGCCATAGCCTTCCGTTCTTGCAGGTTTTTAGGGCACTCCTCCCGGGCATCACCTCAAGCGATTTGGCGCTTCTATTGGCGCGGTTGTCAAATACTATCTCAGCTCCTGAAGAGAATATCAGGTCCTTCAGCAGCGAATTAATCCGTACTCTGAAGGTGCTGGGCACATGCGACTTTCTCGACACATCCCTTCTCCCTCAGATGTTCTGGTGTACATGTGCGTGCTTATCAACCACTGTCGAACTTGAATTTCTCCAAACAATTAGCTTTTTGGAGTCGGTGTTGAGCAATTTGGACCTTGATGATGAGGACATTATCAATACCCTGATCTCTCAACGTCCTGCTGAGTGGATGGGTACGAGCTCCCTCCAATTGCCCTTACTCATCGGCCTACGCTCATCTGTGACGAGCGATGTAACTTTCAAAATGCTCCAAACTCTCGCCAAAGTCACCGATAGCCGTATCATCGATCCGACGCGCGGCCGTGTTCGCGACCTTTACACAGTAGCTCTACCATGGTGCTACAGGTCAATGACAGAAGACACGACGGATCCTGCCTTACAAACCTTTGCCCAAGACGTGGGTTACTTGGCAGATCAGGAAGGGCGATCCAGTATTAGTCGCATCATGGCCTCCTTTATCAAAGGACGGTTCCGCACGAAGGAGGACTTCCTACGGCAATCTGTTGCTAGCCTCAGAGAACACTACGGCGTCGAGGACTGGACAGAGGTTGTTACCTTACTCCTTGGCCTAGTGTTGAACTCGCAGAAGTGGCTACGGGTTTCAGCTCTGCAAATTCTGAAGGTCCTCTTCCAGCAGAGGGAGACAAGAAATCCTGTGGAGCTTCTGGGCTCTGAACTTCTAATGCCACTGCTTCGATTGTTAGAAACTGATTTGGCGCCGGCAGCATTGGAGGTGTTGGATGAACCTATGACCATTTCGGGTGGTCCCCCCGCTAAGCAAGTCCTGCGGATGAGCATGCAAATGAAATCCTTGATCAAAGATGTTGAACCCGTGACTGAAGTATTCGGTATCCCTGAAGAATCCGGTTGGTGCGTCGCTCGGCCGGAGCGCTCGCAAGAGATTTGTCGTTCAAATATAATGGCGGTGTTTGAAACATGCAAGGTTCCCTCGCGGCCGTCGCAAATATATTTCGAACCGGAGGACGTCGAACGCCATCCGTCACCAGCCCCGTCGGAGGATGACTTGAGCGGCCTAGTCCGGAATCTTC